>APFE030668334.1:11965-51002 GCA_000404065.3 Pinus taeda | reverse complement strand
GAGGAATCCTTGTAACTCTTTCGTGTTTCTTGGGTAAGGGATTTGGAGGATGGCCTGAATTCTTTCTGGGTCGATTCTGATCCCATCTTTTGATATTATATGCCCTAATAACCTGCCTTCCTCCAGGGCGAACATGGACTTCTTTGGGTTCAAGGAAATGCCGTATTTCCTACATGTGATAAAAATTTGCCTTAAGTGCTTAAGGTGTTGTGAATCAGATTTGGAAAATGGGGTCAGGTCATCTAAGTAAACCACAAGGAAATCGTGTATCTCCTTAGCGAACGTGATATCCATTGCCCTCTGAAAGGTGGCGCCGACGTTTTTTAGCCCAAAAGGCATTTTGACGTATTTGAACGTTCCCCAGGGTGTGGTAAAAGCTGTTTTGTCCTGATCGTCTGGGTGAACAAGAATTTGGTTAAATCCTGAGAATCCGTCAAGTAGAGAGATCCTAGAAGAACCTACCACTCTTTGCAAGATGTGATCCATTTTAGGCAACGAGTAGTGGTATTTTAGGGAGACTTGGTTTAGATTTCTCAAGTCTACACACAGTCTTATCTCTCATGTTTTCTTCCTGATAGGAACTAAGTTAGATACCCATTCCGAGAATCTGATAGGCACAATGATCCCTGCTTCAAACATTCTTTTTATTTCTTTTTCAATTATAGGGAGAAGCATGGGGTTGATTCTGCTGAGTTTTTGTTTGAACGGTTTCTGGTTCGGCCTTAGGGGAATGGTATGTTGGATTACTGAAGTGTCGTAGGACTTCAAGTCCTCATAACTCCAGGCAAATACGTCTTGAAACTCCTTGAACAGATCCACATATTTGGGCTTTTGGTCAGGAGGCAGGTTTTTAGAAAGTTTAATCATCTTGGGATGTTCTGCTGTTCCTATGTTGTATTCTTCTATGGCGGCATCCAAAGGTTCCATTTTTGGTTTTCTGGCCACATCGTTGTCATCAAACATGTCTTCCAATGGGGTAAGGCCAGCAGGCAAAACATTTCCTTTTAGGTCCATAAATTCTTGTTCTACCTCGGCTGCCTTAGGTGGGCAAGACTGTTTCAGTTGCCCTATGTTTGTGCTGTCAAAAATAGTTGGGTTGAGTATCTGTTCAGCCATGGTGGCTGTTAGGGTCATGCGATCTTCTTCTGCTAACTGTTGCGTTTCTGGTGTAACGTCCATGTCAATGTTTGTGCTAGAGAATTCACCTTCCAGAGTCAAAAAATTGTTAATCTGGACATCATCTTGGAATACCTGCCAACTCTCGACATTGTTAGGAATTGACGGTTTGTGTCTTACTTCTGCAGTGAAGCGGTGACTTGGTCCAAAGGGAAGCCTACATGTGCTAGCGAAGGTAGCTAGGCTATGAGCGTGAATATTATGTTCTTGTGCGATTTTGGTCAACTCAAAATCACTGAAGGTGCTAAGCAATTCGCTGGCAGCGGCTCTGTAAGCTCTCATTCTACTATCATTAGTGACGAAGTTGCCCTTTATCTATTGTATAATGAGGTCCGAATCACCTAGGATGGAAATTGTGGTAGCTCCCAGGGTTTTGAGCAGCTTGAGACCTAAGAGAAGGGCTTCGTACTCTGCCATGTTGTTTGTACATCTAAAATTGAGTCTATAGGCGTGGCCTTGTGCATGATTCTCGTGAATATTGTAAATCCACACTCCAGCCCCTGCTCCTAATTTGTTAACTGCACCATCAAATTCTAAATACCATGAGACCTCTGGTTCAAGGCGTGTATTCGGGATTTGAGGGGCATTTGGAGCGGATGAGCTCGTGACTTCTGTTTCGGGATTTTCTTCCTGTCCTGTGCTGGTTGCCCGGGCTGTTGAGACAATTTCAAGCGAGCTGGAAACTGGCCTCTCACTAGCATTGGTCTCTTGTTCTAGGGATAGAGGTTTATCAGGAGTTGGAAGACTTGTATTATCGTTAAACAAAATAAAAGAATCCATATCAGAATGGATCGAATATATCGGAAATTTTTGGGGTTTCTCCTCACTGCTTACCACATATTTCATTAGTGTTTCTCTATAAAGTCTCTTTGGTTACCCAAAGACGGATATAGTGGCGTAAGAGAGGTCGAGTTGAAGGGATCCTGGCAATTTTTCTCCCCATGATCTGGATAGCAGCATGCCATACTTTGTGGGGATGTCAGCAACTACTACGTCCATTAAGATCGTTTTGTTCGGGAATTGGACTAAGGATACGCAAAGATCTTTGATTAAGCCCAGGCATTTGACCTGACTTGAATCAAACGAATACAGATCTTTATAGGGTCGGGTGACATCGAGGTTCAACTTTTCCATTACAGCTTTGGGCATGAGGTTGTGTGAGGCGCCTGAGTCAAATATAGCATTCTGCAGTATCTTATCGTGTATGTGCAGGCTGACATAGAAAGGCGGAACAAGTCCGAATGTTGTTTTTCCGTCAACCTCTGGTCCGAACAGTAGTTCAGGGGTGTCATTAAAAATGTTTACATCATCCCTAACTTCAGGCAATTGGAGCGATTTTTGAATTTTTTGTCTGTACACAGTATGCTTAGCCAGTTCTGAGAGGGGAATAAAGATTTTAAGCTTTCCGATTTCGTTTTCTAGGCCGAATGGTTTTTCTACTGGGTTTCGGGTATTGATACTGGTGAATTTTTCTTTTTTAGGCTCACTCTCTGTATTTCCTCTTGGAGCGTCCGTGTCCCTATGTATGACTGTCCGTGGTATCTCCGTTCTGGGAATATTTTCAAGAATGCTCTCCAAGTCTTTTTCAGGATGGGAAGAGTGCAGAGGCTGTTCCATAGAACCATGTGTATCTATTACCTCTTCCACTATAACTTGTTGAGCATTTGGGACATGGTTGACAGTTGTTTGACCATTGGTGCTTTTCCCTTTAGCTTTGTTGGGTTGTTTGCCCTCCATTGCCTTGCTAGGCAGAAACCCATCGACATTCTGTGTTCTAAGTTTGTATTGCTTATGTACCTCGTATATGGCAGTGTCATACCCTTGTTTAAAGTCAAAGGACTCTCCCGATTTAGTGCGGAATTGTTCTATATTAAGGTATGGTAGGTTTTCTTCCGTGAAGGGGGATTGCTGTCCATTTTCTGAATCAACCAAGTTCATTAGGGTCCCGTCTGTGGGATAAGCAGATGTAGATGCCTCAGCAAAGTTTTCTTGGAAAGGAGGTCTGATGTCGTGATCCTGATTGGCCCTACCTATGTTCAAGTTTTGGGTTTTTCTGAAGTTCGGGTTCCTCGCGGTGTTCGGCTGTTGATTTTCCCATGAATTTTTCTCTCCACGTTGTCTAATCTATCCCCCATCCTGTTCATGGAACTGATGACTGCGTTAAGTTTCTAATCGAAAGAGGAGGTTTCTTCTTTGAAAGTGGTTTTTCTCTCGGATCTAGTTCTGTTTCTTTTAGCGATTAGGTTTTTTTCTACGCTTACTGCAGCATCTTGCATTTCTGCGAGGCTTTGAGGGGCTATTTCCCTTAATTGATAGGCCATTTCAGCATCAAAGCCATCCAGAAATTTGTATAAAGCAAGGTCCGGTGGAGGTCTTAAATTTGGTGGTATCGCGTTGTAAACATTGTTAAATCTGACACAATAATCCAGGACAGCTTCCCCAGGTCCTCTCTTGATAGATTCATATTTGGATAGTATGTGCAGGGGGTCCTTCCTTTTCTCCCATCTGTTAATGAAGGTTTGGTATAAGGCTTCCGGGTTTAGTATTGAATTAGGTGGAAGTGCCCTAAACCAGGTTCTGACATCACCGGTTAAACTTTGAACAAAGATCTTCATTCTTACGCTATCATCGTCTATCTCATAACTCTCAAAATAATCCTGCATTTTCTTTGTATGTTGTAGGGCGGTGCAAGAGGTTGTGCCATCGAAGTAAGTGATTTTCAATTGATAGTCCTGAGGCATGGCCCCGGGATTAGCAGGTAGTTGTAATGGTGCATATCTAGCCATGATGACAGGGATGAGCGAAACACCTAAAGCGAGGCGGATTGCAGGAATAACCGAGGAAGAGAGAGTAACCGAAGGGGTATGGATATGGGGTCGAGGTGTGGAAGAGCTACTTGGAGAAGGGGGTGATGAGCCAGAGGAATTCGGGGTAGACCGGACTAGAACTTTGACAGGGGTTGGTACAATGATTGGCTGAACTTTTTTAGGACTAATAGGGGTCTGGAAATCTTTTTGTTTTTGTTCCCTAACGATCTTAGGAATTAAATTAGGATTTTGAACGACGGGCGGGTTATTTGGATCAGGATTTGATCATGTATTACGTGTCTTTTTTCTAGGAGCCAGCTTCTAATATAACTTTGAAATTTTTCTCAAAATATGCAACCACACAGGTCGACCGACTTTTCAAAATTCGGTTTCTCCCACTGTAAAGCTGCAGACTGGTTGCATTGATTTATCTGAGGAGATCCCCAGCAGAGTCGCCATTATGTTATCACTCAGGTTGTCCCTAGGCTCCTAATAGGGATACGGTCGAGGTAACCACAAACAAATCTTCTGATTGCAGGTTCTAGCCCACCTGTAATCGGAGAGGGCTCTCTCCTTTTGATTCAACCTTAGTTGATGATTTTAGGCTAGCTTTCTGACTTCAAGGGAATGTTGACTATGATTGGAAAGAAGGTAGGATTCTCGAACAAAGAGGCACAGTAAGGTGTTATAAGTTTCGAACCATTGGGCATGGAGTCACAGATTTGAGGCATGCGAGCGTTTTCTTGGTCACAAGGGGATATGGAGCGGGATAGCCACACAGGATACAATACTCGGTCTGCTGAAAGTACGGAATGAACATCAGGGATGAAAGGCAAAAGAGAATCATTTCATCATGCTGACAAAGAGGAGAAGTGGATAAGTGGGATCCCGGAGCAGTTAAGAATTCCCAAGACATGCACTCATATGTGAAAGAAACAGGGTAAACCAGATCATTTAAGAATACAAGCTCATAACTGTTTCTGAAGAAAACATTGAAAAATGCAGAAATTGAACTTAAGGTGTAATGAAGCAAATCTTAAGCTATTCTTTTTTCCTGCAATTTAGAAAGGCGGAAAGGTGGTAAAAACATAAAATAAACTGGGAAGAAAAACACTTATTGGATCATGCAGAGACACAGAAATTCCGTGATCATTCCTTGGCCAAGAGAAAATAGCAAGTTGTTTCGCAATCCATGCTTTCAGCAATCTTTGATTATGGAAAAATATGACAGTTACAGTGCGAGTCTTTGCTCAGAGAAAATGCTGGAAAGAAGACTGACCAACAACTACTACCAACCAACCAACCCCTCACAACATTGCTTAGGGTGGTATTTATAAACAAAATATCGGAAAGACGTCATTACAAATGACCTTGACAGGTCTGCTTAGAACTCTTCAAAAATCTAAATGTTGCTAGAATTAAATGCAAGTAAATCTTTTTTACTGCGCTAGGGACCGCTGGATCGGAACAGGTGACGAGGTGGCCCTTGGGGACTAGATGTGGTGCTGCTGGAGTGAATGTGTTTCGGGGTTGTAGTTCGGCTTTGGTGCGAATTGAATGTGCAATTATTATGATTTGAGAGCTTCAAGTAATTTCGCTCTCCTCCTATGGATCTGCTAGAAGATATTCAATTTTCTCTTGCTTTGGGCCGCTGCTCAAAATATTCGCTAATACACTTTGCCGCTACATTGATGGCTTCCGCCGTCAACTGATACTCTTTGACACGCTTGATGCCTGATGATTTGATCTGATACACTTTAAACCCTGTGAATGATCTGCTGTTGTCTTTAAACCGGATCCTTTGGCACGATCGAGCGATTTTCGAGCTTTTTCGGCGCGCAATGGGCTCGGCAATCAGAAGATTCCCTGAAGATTCCTCAAAATGGCCTATTTTGCGCTATTTGCGCATCGGAAACTGCCTCAGTTTCTTGATCTGGAGCTCCGAAGTGCGATTTTTCTTCCTACGCGAAGCTTTTTCGGCTTTTCTGGCTGCTGATGTAAGCATGGCGTCGGCTGTACGGCGGATGACGTCAGCTGTGGGTCCCTGGTACAGAGTGACGTGGTGAGATACTGGATGTGCTGTGGTGAAGAGACTTCGATGCGATATCACGATATCGTGTCGGCGGGGAACAAGGGGGGAATTGGTTTGGAGACTTGGCGCTTGCAACTGCCGATCGGCGATATCGCAATATCACATCGGCGGAGATGGAGGGGTGAACGGATTGGACACTCGGCGTTTGTGATCGCCGATCGCCGATATCGCAATATCACATCGGCGGAGAGGGGATGGGTGATGTCTTGCATGAAGATGAGATTGCGAAGGTGCGATGCGAAAACGACTTTGAGGAGGAAAGAGCAAGTAAGGGGGTGTGATGGGCATTTGAGGTTTTGGAAGGGGTCTGATTACCTCGGAGGGACTTTATCCTTTGGAAGGAGTCCATTGTATCTGGAAGGTGGTTTTGGAGGTCAGGGGCTCTTGCTGAGTTTAAGATAAACTGAACAATTCCCAGGGTACTTATGGTTATTTTTCAACCAGGGGGAGGGATATTACATAGGGGGATTTTACTTAATATTAATAAGGGGATGGGAAGAATAGGGAGCTAAATAATAATGTTAGTGGTTAATATGGAGATGGTAAGAAAGCGCTAAGTTCGGGAGAGCTTAGGCTGTTACAAGGAGGTAGGACCATACTTTGGGAGAAAATATGGAACAACTTTGAATAAAGAAGATCTTTACTCAAGCCAGTGTTATGGAGATGATGGAACTTAAGAGGTGTGAAGCAGATCTTGAACTCTTTTGGGGAAGTTAGTTAATGATTGGGGAAAACAGAGAAGGGGAGTCAGTTATACCTCTTTTGAGCCTTTTTTCTTACAAATCTTTGCTGATTATGTTCTGCATGATATTATACCTGAAAACCTAGAACTGGTCAGCAATTCAACAACCTCAGAACTACCTATCCAGCCTACTTGCCTAGCATTTTTTCTTCTTTTATTTGGGGGTGCACTTAGACTTGCAAACCCGTCATTCATTTTTCTTTTGATGCTTTCCTATCTACTTTCTACCCTTATTTCTTCCGGAGCTCAGATTAAGCTGTTGAGCTCCCCTGCTTCTCTACCTATCTAAGAATCTGCCAAGATTAAACTGTTTGGACAAATTTACAATCTCTATATTCTAAAACAGGAAATTTAAACCTAGGGAGACCAAGATTAAACTGTTTGGACCTCCCTTTAACTAAAAATAGCGACACTGGGATAACTTTACAAAATTTGAAGGCAATTGAATGAACTTGAAGTAGCCTTCTTCATATGGAGACTGTTTGAGCAAATATGGAGCATTGCAGCAAGCAAAGTACGACATATTTGGCCTGTGAAATGCCAATCATGAAAATGAATACCTGCTGCAGCAGGAAGCTGACACATTGCTTCTTACAAAAGAACTTAGATCCCTCCAACATCATTGTCACACAAGAAGTCATAGGAAACATAGGAATTTTAATTGCAAATTTAATTTTCCAATACCACCAATAAAGACAACCATAATTATTGAACCTCTTGAATTTGATAACGATATAAAAAATAAATAAATAAATAAATAAATAAATAACTAATATTTGACACAATAAAAAACTCTAGGTATGATGAAAAAGATACATTTGATAACTTCTTATATAGCCTTATATTAACACATGATAAATACATACATGTTATCCAATGTACACTAAATCTAACAATTTTATTGTTGCAAAGAAAGCCAACTGACACCTAAACAAACAACTTATCTTGACACATATCAACAATTTGGATTGTAAACACTGACTCACAATTTATACTAGATTCATATCTAGCTGCAATATATTGCAGTTCCTACATGAAAAAATAATATAAAACATTTACATCAACATTTAAGAACATACGTTAGAATCATCTAAAAATAAAATCTAATATCGTGAACACTATCAGTTGTCTAGGAAAGGCTTTAGTAAGCATGCAACAAATTGTATACACAAAAAGAAATGCATATCATGCTATTACTTCCATCAAAATGTAGTTCATGAAACTGTTTTTTTATCAACATGTCTCCTACGTAGGAACACACGTTTACTCTTATAAGAAAAAACACTTTCAAAAGGAACCTTATGAATCTAAAGATATAATGTTCCCATCAATCATCGACTATTGTATCCTATGGCCTGTAGCTATTGATGTTATATGTTTAGTGGTATTTGCATTTAGTTATACAAAGAAAGGAAAAAAGAAAAGAAGGCATATCACAGGGGCTTCACTGGGGGAGAAATACCATACCATATGGGTTCATATTGGGGGATATGTATTGAGGAAAAAATGACATAATATATTGGGGGATATATAGGGGTAAAGGGTTTTTATATTGGCAGGTACAAAAAATGGAGCTCAAAGTTAATGAAAAAATATAAAGTGGTCCAAAAATTTTTAATGAAAAATGGATACCTATAATATTTAGTGAGAATAGGGGATATTTAAATTGGTAATTTGTATTGGGTTCATATTGGTAGGGGGTTAAATAATGTCATTTTAGAGGTATTTTCAAATATATAGTCAAATTACGGGTATTGTTTAATATGCCGTGAACGCACGTGATATGCTAGAGGTTCATTGAGTGAAGCCCATGTGAGGCATATGTCATTTGATATGTGAGGTACAACAAATGAAATGACATTGAAAATTATTGTAGAGAATAATTAATGCTATACTATACATATCAAGTCAATGAGACTACAATCAAGCAATATCATCCAACTTGGGAATTTGTGCATATTGCATTGGAAAAAATAATTAAGCAAAATGAAAAAAAAAAAATAGATTTGTTATAGTACCTATATGGGGTGACATTGATGACACAATCAATGCGATAGAAACATAAACTGAATAATTATTTAACACAAATAGTCTCAAACCAAATGACACATAGAGTACAAGCTTTAATAAATCCATGGATGAAAAATGCAAAAAATGTGACTTCCAAATTGATTTACAACATTTTCAACATACAAATAATTTGTCTCTCCGATCTACAAGACCATCTGAAATTTTCAAACAATCGCATATACTGGAAAGCATAGAGTATTATAACATCATGTGACAATTAAACACAAAAAAAAAAGTAAAATTAGTAATTGTTATGTTAACAAGAAAACTGTATAGGTAAGATGAACCATTCCATTTTTTCTTGACAAGAGGTGTAGGAACAGGAAAAAAATTTACAACTAAGGCAATTTTCCAGCCCTTAGTATGCATACGTAATGATACAATTATTTATATCACATTACAACTAAAAGGAATAAGCATTTCTTATATAGGAAACACTGCATTCAATGCACGCAATGTCACATTACATTTTGTGTTATATATGTTCTTTAACAAGATAGGTTGTCCTTTAGTAAATAATGAAAAATTATATACATTATTAAAGAACTTACAACATTTTTATAGTTCTTATCGATGAGGCATGACTTTTTTGGTGCAACAATGCTTTACCATATTGATAAGCGTGTTCGTCAATTCTAACACACACCAACTTTATATTTTGGCTATAGTGACATGATATTCTCTAGGGATTTCTGCCAGGAAAAAAATGTTAGAGACACTCTTATATTTGAAAGCCCAAGAATCAACAAAAACATAACTCCATATGACTTTTGGAGAGAGAAAACAAAATGTTATTAATTACATACAACAATGTGTCAAAAAGGCCCAATGTTCATTGATGTGCTAAATAGGATGAGATTAAACATACAAACTAATAAATATATTGGATATATAAATGACAGTTGGCATAGAACCCTACCTTTAAGTCCACTTTTCCCATACATTTTCTATCAAAACAAGTATTTCCATAATCATAATACAAAAGTGCTTTCACTAGCACATGACCAATAAATAACACTCAATGTTATTGACGAGCATGAGATTGTTGGATCAATTTTTGTTTCCTTTGAGAAGACAATAACATTGGCATAAAAATTATACTCAAATAAAACATGTTATTTGAGGTGTATGTAGGAAACTATAACATTAATGATGGATTAGGAATTTTCAAAATCTACTCATGTAATAACAATGGAACCGACATTATTTGGATAGAATTTTTAGAAACAGACATTGGGAAACACCAAATAAACAAATTTATTGAGCTATAAGAATCAAATATCTTTTCAACTTGGATTCAAATCTTTTGAATTGCAAAACCATTATCAATGTCTCACGATAAGTTACAAATCACAATACAAAAACAATTCCCAATATAATTAGCTTGTGCTTGAACAATAAATTGAACAAAAGGACTAACATTGGATGGGCTTGTATTTCACCCAACTAGTGTGACAAAAAGTGAGCTAGTATATACTATAATATCCTATGTTAAAACCATTGACTCATTATACTTGATTAACAAACTACAACCTCAAAAATTTCATGTAAATAATAAGATATTAGATGAAATGGCACGATTAGAAACAACTTCTCAGTCGAAACTAGAATTTTTCAAAAACATATCTGACAACACAAATGTTTTATCAATTAACCCTAAACACACATAGTTTACATGCACATATTAGTGACGACATCCATGACACGGACTTAATGGACAATACGATCTTATGTTTTCAAGAAAATCGCTTGCACATTCCACCAAAAATTAAACAATTCTTGCCAATCAATTTTTCCATAACACATTCCACACATGGAATCCTTGTATAGAAAAAAAATGATAAAAGCAACTAAAATATGTTGTGACAACAAAATTGAACTCACACTTATTGACATGTACTTTCAATAACTAATTTTCTTGATCAACATTTATGAAACACCATTTGAACAAGTATCTACAATAATATAAATGATTAGAAAATAAAAGTTGTAAACTACACATGTTGATTGTGTTTTCTTAGTTATTGATGATTTCAAAATTGATATTCAATTAGAAACAAATTTCAACATAACTCTTGTAGAATATATGAAAATATAAAAGTTACATGAAATAAAACTAAGTTATGTCCACGATAAAAAACAATAATAGATCATATCTGGAAAAAAAATCCTACTAAACAATGTGAAATCAATTTTTCAAATGAAAATTGGTCTAATCATAACATAGTTTATGCTTTTCTACACCTATAATGAAAACATGTTATACACTTTGCTAAATCTCTGATCATAACAAAATGTAACTTTTTGCTAAATCTTTGATCACAACAAAATATTAGTTTTCATGCATCTCTCTTTTACTTTGAAAAATCTAGGTATTTAACAACACATTCGATACCATTATTGTTGTTTAAGGTTTTAAATAATGCATTAAAAATGGAAAACTCGAAATAAATGTGTACCACAAGTATTTTTGTTTCTATATATTTTCATCCTTAATTGATATTTACTATTGAATGCAATACATTTCTCTTGCAAATCTAGCAAGGTGTAGTAATGTTTTATATAAATAAACAATAAGAAAAGGAAATATGAGGACCTTGAGACAAAATATATACTATGTCGAACTAAAAAGAGGTAAACATTCTCTTTGCCTATTCATTTTTACTTGATTAACAAGACAATATGCTCATTTTCACCCACTAATTTTGTCGTACAAAGAAAAAACACAAAGAAGATATTCAAATAGAGGACAAACACAGAGAATGCAATCCAATAGCAATACAAGAGCTCAAAAATTTAAAAGTAGGAAGAGTCTTTCATGCAGATGTGTTGATCACATATAAAACAACAATTGATCAAGCACATGGATTTGACCTGTTGCATGTTGAGTTAGTTGACACAAAAGGGGAGATAAAAATTACAGTGAATGTGCCACACAACCTAATCACACATATTCAAACCAAACTTGTTGTTGGTCGAGTTTACATCACAAATTTTAGAATCTCTTCAAAAATAATTTATGATCATGGAGACTGTAATTGCATATTGGTTTTGCATGATACAAGTACATCAGAAACAATATTGCCTATTTGCAAAGAATATAAATTCTTGTTGACCTCAACAATAAACAAGCTACAACTACTAGATCTACATTTGCAGTTTGAACAATTGCTTTACTTGTAACATCTTCAAAGAAGATGGGTTTGTAATATGCATTAGAGATCAAAGGTGGGAAGTTAGAAGAAAATAAAGCAACAATATGTATAAACTCAATCATACATACTTTTGCGCATTTAGTAAAACAAATTCTAGACTGCATATTGTTAATACTAATTCATTTGCAACTGCAGGTTTACTTGTTATCTACATTCCTTTCCTCCATTTCAATACAACATAAACTACCTATAAAACATACACCATTAGTGTTAATTTGAAATATTGTTAAGGGAAAAGAAGAAAAAAACAAATCATTGCACACATGCAAATCAACATTCATAGCCACCGTGAAGTCAAAGCGAGCACCCATTGAATTAATCCAATTGATTGGTTTGAAAGCAAAGGCAATTTCACAAATTATATATTCTATCAAATTATTTGATGTTTTTATAGCATATTATATTGTAATTTGTAGCAATTTTATTATATTGAAATATGAACTGGGTTGAGGGGTTTTAACCATAACAAACAACCATATCAATCCATTTGTTGTAATTTGCAACATTTGTGGTTTTCTAATGGAGACATTTGGCACAATTACTGGTGATAAACTTCATTGTTCTACATGTCAATAATTGAAAACATATCGACACTCCCTTCAACTACATTGCATCATTCAAACAATAAAAAATGTTCAATATGAATTCGTTCTAAAGGACATTTTGTTATTGTGACTCTGTCCTTTAGAATGCATTCATTTTGAACATTTATTGTTGTTTTAATGATGCATTGTAGTTAAAGGGAGCGTCGACATGTTGTTAGTTGTTAACATGTAGAACAATGAAGTTTATCACCGGTAATTGTGCTAAATGTCTCTATTAGAAAACCACAAATGTTACAAATTGCAACAAATGGATCAACATGGATGTTTGCTATGGTTAACATCTCCTCAACCTAGTTCATGTTTCAATATAATTAAATCTTTAGATATTATAATATAATATGCTATAAAAACATCAAATAATTTAATAGAATCTATATTTTGTGAAACTACCTTTCTTTTTAAAGCAATCAATTTGATTAAGTTAGTGAGTGCTCACTTTGACTTCATGGTGGTTATGAATGTTGATTTGTAGGCGCACAATGATTTGCTTTGTTCTTATCTTGCTTTAATAAGATTTCAAAATAGAACCAATGATGTTTGTTTTCTAGATAATTGTTGTTGTATTGAAATGGAGGAAAGGAATGTAGAGAACAAGTAAACCTGCAATTTAAAAATGCAATAGTATGAACATTATGTAGTCTAAAATTTGTTTTTGTAAATGCAAAAAATTGCATATGATAGAGTTTTTACATTATATTTCTTTATCTTATTCTAACTTCCCATATTTGATCTTTAATGCATATTGCAAATGTTACAAGTGCAACAATTGTTCCAATTGCAAATATAGATCTCATAGTTGTTCGTTGTTTTATTTTGTGGTCGGAAATAATTTAAATTCTTTGCAATAGGCGATATTGTTTCCAATTTAATTGTATCATGCAAGACCAATATGCAATTTCAGTCTCCATGATCATAGAAAATTTTTGGAGAGATTCTAAAATATGTGATACATACTCTTTGACCAACAACAAATTTGGTTCAATATGTTTGATAAGGTTGTGTGGCACATTTAATTTAATTTTCATATCCCTTTTATGTCAACTCAATCAACACACAATAGGTTGAATCCATGTGCTCAATCAATTGTTGTTTTATATGTGACCAACACATCTCCACCAAAAACTCTTCCTACTTTTAAGCTTTTGAGATATTGCTTTGTTATTGGATTGCATTCTCTATGTTTTTCCTCTATTTGAGAGTCTTCTTTGTGTTATTTTCTATACAATAAAATTGAGTGAGTGAAAATGAGCATATTGTCTTGTTAATAAAGTCAACAGGAATAGGCATAGAGAATGTTTACCTCTTTTTAGGTTGACATAATACATATTTTGTCTCAAAGTCCTCATGTTTCCTTTTCATATTGTCTATCTATAGAAAACACTTCTACAACCTGTTAGATTTTCAATAGAAATTTATTGCATTCAATAGTAAATATCAATTAAGGATGAAAATATATAAAAACAAAAATATGCATGAGATGCATTTATTTTGAGTTTTTAATGCATTATTTAAAACCAAAAACAACAAGAATGGTATTGAATGTGTTATTACATACTTGGATTGTTCTAAGTAAATAAGAGATGCATGCAAACTTAGATTTTGTTGTGATCGTAGATTAAGAAAAGAGTTAATTTTTTTATGATTAGAGATTTAGCAAAATGTATATCAAGTTTTGATTAGAGATGTAGGAAAACATAAATTATGCTACAACCAGAGCAATTATTTATTTGCAACATTTATTTCACATTATTTAGCATACAAATTTGTCCATATATGATCTATTATTGTTTTCTATCATGGACATAACTTAGTTTTTATTTCTTGTAACTTTTATATTTTCATATATTCTGCAAGAGTTCTACTACAAGCTATTTCTAATTGAATATCAATGTTGAAATCACTAATAATTAATAAAACACAATCAACATGTGCATTTTGTGACTTTTCTTTACTAATAATTTCTATTATTATAGATACATGATCAAATGGTGCTACATAAATGTTGATTAAGAAAATTAGTTGTTGAAATTACATGTTAATCATTGCGAGTTCAATTTTGTTGTCACAATGTTTTTGTTTCTTTGATCGGTATTTTTTCTATACAAGGATGCCATGTGTGAAATGTGCTATGGAAAAGTCGAATGCCAAGAATTTATTTTTTTTGTAGAATGTGTAAGCGAGTTTCTGAAAACATTGGATCATAACATGTTTTTTTTATTATTATAATCATTGATGGAAATTTTATTGTCTTCTCAAACAAAAAACAATTTGATCTAACAACCTCATATTCACCCACATCATTAAGTGTTATTTGTTGATCATGTGCTAGTGAAAGAATTTTTGTATTATGATTATGGACATCCTTGTTTTGATGGAAAATGTATGGGAAAAGTAGACTTATAGGTGGGGTTCTATGGAAATTGTCATTTATTTTTGAAATATATTTATCGGTTTTCATATTTAATCCCATCCTGATTAGCACATCGATGAACAACGATTCTTTTTTATGTATTTTTGTATGTTATTGATAACATTTTATTTTCTCTCCAAAAGTCATATGGAATTATGTTTTTGTTGTTCTTTGGGATTTCAAATATAAGAGAGTCTCTTGCAGGTTTTGCTTGGTAGAAATATCCAAAGAATATTACGTCAACGTTACCAAAATATGAAGTTGGTGTGAGCAAGTTTTGACTGAGTTGCTTAGCAATCGGGTAAGTGTTTTCACACCAACAAGTGATGCCTTGTCTATAAGAACTTCATGAAGTTGTTAGAAGTGCTTTGATGATTTATCTAATTTTCATTGTTTAGTGAAGGAAAATCTATCTTTTTAAAGGACATATAGAATTGTACAGAATGCAATGTGACACTGCTCATAATAAATGCAACCTTTCATTTATATGCAATGATTATTCCTTTTAGTTGTTATGGGTTATAAGGAAATGTATCATTATATATGCGTACTAAGGAATGGAAAATTAACTTAGATATAAAAGTTTTTCTTGTTCCTACACCTCTTTCCAAGAATAAATAGATTGGTTCATATGGTCTATAGAGTTTTCTTGTGAACACATCAATTACTAATTTTTCTTGTTTTGTGTTTAATTGTCATATGATGTTACAATACTCTATGTTCCAGTATATGTGGTTATTTGAAAAAATCATATGGTCTTGTAGATCATAAAGTCAAATTCATTGAATGTTGAAAATGTTGTAAATCGAATTGGAAGTCATAGTTTTCATATTTTTCATCCATGGATTTATCAAATATTGTACTCTCTATTTCATTTGGTTTGAGACTATATATGTTAAATAATTGTTTAGTTTGTGTTTCTATTACATTGATTGCATCATTAATGTCACCCCCATGTAGGTGATGTAACAAATCTATTTTGTTTTGTTCATTTTGCTTAATTATTTTTCGAATGCAACATACAGAGATTCCTAAGTTGCGTGATGTTGCTTGATCATAGTCTCATTGACTTGATATGGATAATACAACATTAATTGTTTTCTATAATAATTTTCAATGTCATTGTATTTGTTATACCTCACATATCAAATGAAATATGGCCTATTTGTTTTTTGCATTTTTGTTCTTTCTTTGTATAACTAGATGCAAATTCTATTAAACATATAACATCAACAACCACAAGCTATAGAATATAATAGTCGATGATTGATGAGCACATTATGTCTTCAAAGTCATATGGTTCCTTTTGAAAGTATTTTTTATTTTATGAACAAATGTGTGTTCCTCCATAAGAGATGTGTTTGATTAAAATATTTTGTGAGCTAGATTTTAATGGAAGCGATAGCACAATATGCATTGCTTGTTGTGCAGACATTTGTTGCATGTTTATTAAAGCCTTTCCTATACAAATAATAGTGTTCATGTTATCAAATTTTAGTTTTAGATGATTTTCCCATATGTTCTTAAATGTCGATGTAAGTGTTGTATCTTCTTTTCTCATGTAAGAACTACAATACCGTTTGCAATTGCACATGAATCGAGTTCAAATTGTGAGTCGGTGTTTGTATTCCAAATTGTTGGAATGTGTCGTGCAAAGATATTTATCTAGGTGTCAGCTGGTTTTCTTTGTAGCAATAATGTTGTTCAATTTAGTGTACATTGGATAATATGTATGTATTCATTGTGTTTTAATCCAAGATTATCAAAAAAGATATCAAATCTATCATTTCCATCATACCTAGCATCATCTATTGTGTCAAATATTAGCTCTGCATTTGTTTTTGTTCTATCATTATAAAATTCAAGAGGTTCAAGTATTTTGGTTGTTTTCATTGGTGGTATTGGTAAATTAAATCTGCAATTAGAATTCTTATATAGCTTCTTGTGTGACAATGATGTTGGAGGGCTCTAAGTTCTTTTACAAGAAGTGATGAATCAATTGACAAGTATTTATCTTAAAAAAAATCGATGTCAATGTTTGTGTCTTTACCATTGATTGAGGCATATTTTATCCTTAATAAGCCATGTTCATGCTCACTTCCTTTGTTTTGGAATTTTTTCACATAGAAGTAGTCATCAATTTATCCATTGTACATGAAATCATGAGTTATTAATTGACACAACACATCCATCCAAGATCTATAGTAACGTTCACACGTTACATGATCATTTCTTATTAATGAGCAAGGCTCATTTTCCCTTGATCTTGTAGTGTTTTTCCTTATATGCCTTAATGCACGCATCAAACACTCCCAAAGATGCTTTGAACTACTAAAGGACACAAATAAAGTAAGTCAACCTAGCTATTGAATCATTGCATATATATTTTTACACATCTCTTGATGGTAGTCTAGTGAAGTGCGAATCGTTTTCAAGTCCATATACCTAATGTTGGATTTCAAAATGCGTTCCAAATTTGGTTTTGACCTAACACATTTTGCAATTAGTTTTCTTCCTTTCCACTAACCCTTTCTAATTCTAATCTACATAGTACTCAATGCCTAGTCTATGATAATGTGAATTTCTCTATATAACATGTTACTTGTATTGTAAGAGAAGTCATGATTTTTATGCAAGACTTCCCATTGACAGATCTTTTGATATATAAATCTTTTCAACATATTGCTTGGGATTTTGTTTCCATAAAATAATGTTGGAAAACTCATTTCTTGTGAGTACTTATCTTTGAAAATTCCTAATGGCACATATCCTGCCGCAGGTGCAATATTATTTTTTTTATTTAGAAGGTCATGGTTAGTATGTGGATTAGTGAATCCATGAACCAATTTTTTGTGACCGATGCATCAATATCTTGACTATCGTTTTCACTATGTTTAGTCTCGACTGAAATCTCATATGCTTCTTAGTTTTCTATGAACACTTTCTTCCAATTATCATTTATTTTGGCATTTTATAACTTGTAAAGCATTCTTTTGTAGAATTGTTTTGACACCTTCATGGCTATGTGAACTTGAAACCAACCAAATTCATAAGAACTTTTGAATCTTAAATTCATTTTTATCACAACTACCATTGTGTCATTATCTTTTATGTTTCAAGGCAGAGTAGATTGAATTCTAGATATGTTAGTAAGGACATTGATGACTGCTCCAGTTAAACTTATTTGTGGTTTTTTATGTCGATGGCCCACTTCCTTTATTTGGAGGAAGGGAAACCTTAATGCCACTAGTATTTCCTCTAGTTTGGTAAGTCGTGTGTGTGTTCTAATACCTTTATTTCTTCTTGTTTATTCTGGAATTACATATATAGCAATTGTGTCATCTTCAAATTCTTTTTTGCAAAGCTTACAAATGTAGGGATTGTTATTTTTGGCATCTTCAACACTAATTTTTCCATTCTAAATGAAACTATGTTGTAGTTTTCTAATGTTGTGTGCATGTGTTGTTTGGTTTACTTGTTTAAGCAAGAAAACATCTCTTCTAAAGAAATTTCTTACACATATTTAACAATCAAAGATAAGTGTGTCATTTATATCTGTTTGATAAATTTTGTTAAAATGTGATAGTTTTGTTGATTTCTTCCTTGATCTTGATTGACTTAATGAATCACATTTTTGTTGATTTCTTCCTCGGTCTTGATAGATTCAATGAATCACATTTCCTATCAGATTTTATTTTCTTTGATGTTGTTATGGATGTGTCGTGCTCTAAATATTATAGCACTATTTGTTGTTTCATTATTGTTGTGTTACATGGAAGCTTTATTTTATGTGTTTTCAAGTTTCTTCGAATAATGTCCTTAAGAAAATGCAAAGATAAATTTTTCTTCTGCTTATTTGAGCCACAAGATGGTTTGAATTGGCTTGCAACAAGTTTACCTATTGCTTGGGAGTTATTTGTAGTATTTTTTTTCAAGGACCACATTTATTGAAACATGGTACTATCCTCAGTGTTGATATCAGTTCAAGCATGAGATGTTTTTGTTTGAGTTTTATCAATTTTATTTCCAAGGTGATGACCAATTTTTAAATGTCCTAGTAATCTAAAACTATAATTGTTTTCAGTAATTGTGGGAAGAACATTAGATCTTTAAATTTCGGTTTGTGATCTGCTTCTAATATGATTTTTCAAGCGTTGGAGCGAGTGAAACATCATGGTGTCTTGAGAATGCTCTAAATATTCTAGAATTACTTGTTATTTCATTATCGATGGGTTATAAATGTTTTCAACTTTCTTTACATAATGTCTTTATGCAATTGCAAATATAAACTTTTCATGTGCTTGTTTAAGTCACAAGATGGTTTGAATTGGCTTGTAAAAAATCCACCTATTTCTTCGGGGTTCCTATTAGTATTGATTTCCAAGGACCATAATGATTGAAACAAGGCACTATCCTTAGTATTGATGTTAGTTGGAGTATGAGATGTTTTTGTTTTAGTTATATCAATTTTATTTCCAAGATGACATGTTTATGGCCTATCTAGTTCAACTCTATGATATGTTATATCACTTGCATGGTAGTTTTGATTTTCAATTTTGTGTATTGGTTGTAATGGTTCATAGTATACATGACCTAGACTTGTTTCAAATCACAGTTTGTTCAAAGTTCTAAGAGTTATTTCTGAGTTACATATTTTCATGAATATGGACATTATAACTAGAGAACAAATGAGGATATGTACATTTAGCATTTTTCTTAGCCAAACAAAGACAGATAGATCACCATCAATATTCCCTTTGGTATAGGGAAATGCTAATTGTTTTATGTATTTTTGTGAATTTGTTATTGTTTTGTACTTTCCTATATAATTGATTTAGGATCATTTTAATTGAGATATTAAAGAAGGCTTAATATGTGAAAATTCAACTTAACTATGCATCCACAAGGAATTAAAAAACCTCAAAACAATAAATAAAAATAGTGGACAAAAGTGCAAACAGATATTTGATCAGGGAGTTCATCCCTGATGGGCTATGTCTTCAGGCTCGCTACCAATAGGGAGTGGAAAAAAATTTATTAGCTTCAAAAAGTCTCCATTTTACAATTAACTTGGGCATAAAACTACATCAACAATCTCTGCATAATATCTACAACATGCCAGAAAGATCTTCTTTGAGAAACAACGCTTCCATCGTCTCCAATTTGCCTTCAAAGTCTAGCTACCTTACTAGTTTATAGACTAAATAAATTTATCTCTATGCTCTATCCATTCAACACTTACCAAACTTGTGTGATGGAGTTATTTTTATAAGACAAGGGCATTGGGGGGCTCGATCGATAAGAGTTAGAGTCATCAACACTTCAATGTGTTACATTATTTTTTAGCATATGGTTTGAATGAACCCACGACAAGGTTGAATTAAAATACTCCATTTAATTATTGTTATAACTAATGTTGCATGACTAATGAAAACATGCCAATATAACTTATGGTGGGTAGTCATATAATGACACACCATATGTTTTATGCCATCATTCCAATACATTTCAACACAAATGGAACCTTCATGGTTTGGTAGAGCCTTATACCTGTGGCATATAATAATATGTGTTGGAAGGTGGATTGTTATTGCACCGTATGGTGAGTTGGCAGGTCTGTGAGTTGGCTTCATGTGTGTCAAGGAAACCTCCACGGGGCAAGGGATTGGAAATATTTATTAATCAATAATGATTCTCAATGATACACTTTTCTCTCGGGAATTTTGTTATGAACCCAGCTCACAAAAAGATAGAAAAGATAGATGAACGCCTTAGAATTCAGCCTCTTCGAGGGGGCAACCTCCTTTACATTACATAAATGAACAATTCTTTGATGATACAAATGAAAATACTTCCTTCTAGTATAGAGTCTAAGGTGTTAATAAATTAGAGCCGACATAACAAAATAATGTAAGGGCACAATATAACATTAGTGGCTTTCTATGGGCATAATAATAACAATATGGGGGCTACATGACACAACAATATAATAAGGGGTGCAGTAATAAATATAAGGGGTTTACAAGTAGTATGGAGCTAACAGCCTCTCTATTCAAAAATACCAACAGCCTACATCAAAACATTTTTCACTACAATGTTGATCTACCTGTTGTTTCATTCGATTTTGCACCAAAGTGGCGTTATCCTTTAAAAGTTGGAGAACTTCTTGTTGATGCTCGATGTGATATTTCGCTGCTTGAACCTTTTTCTTCTTGATATGTCCTTCTATCTTGAGAGTTGAGGAGTGGTAATTTATTCCAATGCTTTACAATATATGGTCAGATTCATTTCTTGATGCTCGATGTGATCTTTCACTACTTGAACATTTTTTTTCTTGATATGTCCTTCTATCTAGATAGTTTGAGGAGTGGTAGTTCCGGCCAATGCATTACAAGATATGGTTGAATTCATTTCTTCTTTCTTGATGTGATCTTTCACTTCTTGATATGTCCTTCTATCTTGAGAGTTTGAGGAGTGGTAATTCTTGCCAATGCTTTACAATATGTGGTCGGATTCGTTTCTTCTTTCTCTGGGGTTGGGTCCTAGCGTATATCCTCTTCTTTTGATGTTTCTTGATCCTTTTATTCCTCCTCTTCATAATATATGTAAAATTATTTCTTCTCAGCACACTTATGACCTTTAGTGCATTTGCTATCACAATTGTAGCAAAGCCCTTTTTCTCTTTTTTTTCCAATTGTTGTGGTGTCACCCTTGTAGGTTGTGGAAGGCTAGGAGAAGAAATACTTCCATAATTATAGTCATGGGTGGTGGGATTCCTTATTTCCATAATTTCACTTTCAATTTTTCTTTCCCACCTGAATGCCTTCTCCAATGAATCAGGTTCCCAAAGATGAACCTCATGTTGAATGTTATCCTTTAAAGTACCTATGAAGACATCAATCTTCTACTTCTCTGGAATATCATTGACCCTTATATTCAATTTTTTAAAGTCCTCAATGTGCTCTGCCATTGAACCCTTTTGTTCGATATTTATCAATTGGCTAAAGAAGGTGTTTCTCTTTGTATCCTCATAATGTTCTATCATTTCTTCCATGAAAATTGACCACATGACAAGTGGTTTACGAGAACAAAGCCCTTTATACCATAAAAATTGATTCGGTTCTAAATATTAGATGCAATACATACCTTTTGTAATAGTGGTACACCATGTAGATCAAAATATTTCTCCATCTGTAGTATCCACTTTACCAGATCCTTGCCATCAAACTTCCTCATCTCGCTTTTTCTTGATTTTGGGAGCTCAATCTTGAAACAACTGTAACTCTACAATTTTAGATCTTCAAGTTCTGAAATCGCGACCTACAATAGTCCTCTGCGCCCTCTTTCCAATGCCACTAGTCTGATTGAAATTAAATTCTCCAAGAAAGAGTTATGCACAATCTCCCAAGATGGCCTAATTATACACCTTTTCATAATAGCGAACTTGTATGGCTTACCACGTGTCACTATTTTAACCTTTGGATCTGAAAAATACATACAAAAAACTATAGTCCGTACTATTTCTGTAACTTCTTACTAAATTTCAATCTGATGCTCAGAGAGAAATTTATGACGATTTTCCCCAGGTCACCTATTTGGAATATAATTTGGGAGTCTACAAAAAGGCCAATTTCCTCAAATCATATCTCCGCAAATATAGCGCAAAACGCTCTGCAATTTGGACCTGAGGTTCAGAACGATTTCAACCCAAATGGGTTTTTTTTTAGCATCTGAAATATTGCAGATAAAATGTTATAGCGCAGATGTAACGATGACCTATTTGGAGCAATGAAACCCTAGATCAAAAGCTCTGATACCAAATGTTATGAACCTAGCTCACAAAAAGATAGAAAAGATAGATGAATGCCTTAGAATTCAGCCTTTGAGGGGGAAACCTCCTTTACATTACATAAATGAACAATTATTTGATGATACAAATGAAAAGACTTCCTTTCTATATATAGGAGTCTAAGTGGTCATAATATAATCAGAGCCGACATAACAATAATAATGTAAGGGCATAATAATAACAACAGTGGGCTTCTATGGGGCACAATAATAACAATATGGGGACTACATGGGCACAACAATATAATAAGGGGGTGGTAGTAATGACAATAAGGGGTTAAAATAGTAGTATATGGACCTAACAAATTCACCATATTCATATGAGCCTCTCCTTTGTTACATAACTTTTGTTCGTTAGCAATATCATTACAAAACTAATTTACAAAACTAACTACTAGTAATTTCTAAGATTTTACCCATAATTACATGTCTTATTATCAGATTTCAACAAAATCCACCTTGAAAACAAATTTCCTAATCCCTTGCCCATGTCCATTCATCATCTCTTATGCAAGGTAAGAGAAGCCAAACACCATCGCAACTTCTCTATTGTAACTGGCTTCATGAATATGTCTGCATAATTCTCTTGCGTATGGAACGTCTTGAGAGCTACTTTTCCGCCATCAATCACATGTCTCAGAAAATGATACCTTACATCAATGTGCTTGGTCTTGTTGTGATAAGCTAGATTTGTAGCCAAGTGAATAGCACTATGACTGTCACAGAATACATTCACTCTCTCCTGCGTCCTTCCAAACTCATCAAGTAGACCCTTTAACCAGATTGATTCTTTATTGGCATATAAAGTAGCTATATACTATGCTTCGGTAGTGGACAACACAATTGTTTCTTGAAGTTTTGACATCCAAATAATTGCTCCACTTGCAAGAGTAAAGACATAACCCATAGTAGATCTCCTTTTTTCCAAATCACCTACATAATCAGTGTCCACATATCCACAAACTGATCCTACACTGCCATTAAAGATGATGCAATGGTCACTTGTGCCTCTTAAATATCGAAGCACCCATTTCACTGCTCGCTAGTGTTCTTCACCTGGATTTTCCATGAACCTGCTGACAACTCCAACTGCATGTGAAATGTTAGGTCTTGTAGATACCATTGCATACATTAAGTTGCCTACAGCATTAGCATATGGTACACGAGACATATACTGCTTTTCTTAATTAGTTCTAGGACTCAAAATTGAAGAAAGCTTAAAATGGGAAGCTAATGGAACATTAACAGGTTTCACACTATTCATACCAAAATTTTCAAGTACTCTTCCCACATACTTTTACTACGATAACCAAAGCTTACCATTTTTTCTGTCTCTATGTATCTCCATGCCCAAGATATGTTTTGTTGCTCTAAGATCCTTCATATCAAATGTCCTAGAGGGATGAGCCTTTAACCTGTTGCTCTCTTCCGTGCTTCTGCTTGCAATAAGCATGTTGTCAACAAACAAAACTAAAATAATGAATATGCCATTGAAACTCTTGAAGTATACACAATGATCATACTCACTTCTAATAAAGTTCTAGCACACCATGAAGGAGTCAAACTTCTTGTACCATTGTCTGGGAGACTGCTCATGCCATATAATGATTTCCTGAGCTTACAAACTAATCTTCTATTGTGTCCTTGTACAAAACCTTCTGGTTGTTCCATATATATCTCTTCATCCAAATCACCATGTAGAAAAGTTTTTTTAACATCTAACTGTTCTAACTCAAGGTTGAGTAATGTAGTTAGTGCCAACACAGGACGAATAGAAACAAGTTTTACAACTAGTGAAAAAATCTCATGAAAAAGGCTCAAGACCAACCTCAATGTGGTAGGGTATTTCTACCTTATATTCATGGAGTTACAAATAAGATTGCTAAAATCCTGAGGAAGAAAAACATAAACACGCAATTCTCAGCACCTGGAACCATTAGGAAAGGTATGAGATATGTCAAGGATAGTATTGATAGACATCAACTTAAGGGAGTCTATAAAATAGATTGATCATGTGGTAAAAGCTACATTGGTGAAACAGGTCACTCCCTGCAGACTAGACTCAAGGAACATGGTGCTGATATTAAGAATGAAAGGTCTCATACTTCAGCCCTCGCAGAGCACTCCTCAAAAATGAAACACCATGTCTGCTTGGAAAGTGCCTCAATTATCTCTAGGGAAGAACGACATCATAAGTGAAAGATTAGAGAAGCTCTTGAGATTATCAAACACCCACATAATCTCAATAGAGACAATGGTATGGAGATTAGTGGAAACTGGCTTCCCCTAATCAGATAAATTAAGGTCACCAACACTTCTTGGGTCTAGCATTCTGTGGAAATATTACCTCTCGCCCCACCCCTCTTTCTAATCTTAGTAAGTTAGTAACCCCGCTATATTAATCTAAGTATAATAATACTAATAATTAGCTCATAATTAATCATTTACAATAGTAATTATGATAATAGTTATTACTATTATCATTAACTATTATTATAAATCATGATTATTAAGTAAATTAATTAAAATCTATTAATTAGTTAAACTAATTAATAAAAATTGAACATTTACTATTTTAATTATTAATATTAATTATTATATCTGATATTATTATTAATTTTAATTATATTACTAATAATTATTAATTATTATTGCTATATTATTAATTATTAACTATTATATGATTCTTACATTATTAACTATTATATTGTGTTTTTATTTTATATATCAATTTTAATTAATAATTATTATTATCAATACCAATTCATTTAATAATTTGATATTTTAATATTAATACATATACTATTAATTCCAAATACTATCATAAAATACCAAACGATACTAATAATATCATTTATAACAAACATAATAAATTGTCACTAACATATATATATTTTATCAAATATTAAATAAAAATATTAATATTGTTGAATTTTTATATTATACTACTAGGATTTTATTATTAATATTATTATGATCGATATTATTTTATTAATACTAATTATTATATTAGTAATAATATTATTATTACTAGTATATTGACATTAATATTAATATGATTCTTATATTTAATTAAAAGTACCTATTATTAAAATATTAAAATTAATTTAATTATAAATTAAAAATTAATCTAAAATTAAAGTAACCAATTATTTAATATTATAATTATTATTAATTCTAATTCTAATTTTAATTTTAATTTTAATTATGATAATGATCAACATAATAATAATTTATAGCAATTAATTAGATCATTATTAATTAATCAAAATTATTATTCAAAAAAGAAAGAGCTGACATTACTTTCTTCTATTATTAATCAAAAAAATTTATTCAAAAAGAGAGCCTACATTCATCTCAATTTACCCTCCTCATTACTATTTAATCTCTCCATTAAGCTCTTCTTCTATCAAGCATTCAAGTTGTCATGATGATGGATCCTGATTGGGATTTGAAACGTTGGCAGAAAATGGTTCTTACTGTGGATTCTCCGGTAACAAAGTCAAAAGTCAATACCTTCAACCTGAGAATACCATTTTTCTACCAACCTCACCTTATATCTTTTGATACTTCCATCAACTTTCCATTTCTATTTGAAGACCCATTTGCATCCAACAACACTTCTCCCTTCAGGAAGTTCTACAAGATCCCAGGTATTATTCTTGGTTAAGGAATCCATTTCTTCTTCCATAGTCATTTTCCATTTTTCACTATCTGTATCATCCACTACTTCCTGATAATAAGAAGGTTCCCCCTCTTTAGTAATCAAAGCAAAAGATGAAGCGGAATCTTCATACCTTTTGGGAGTTTTTCTTTCCCTTGTAGACCTTCTTAGAGTGACTGGTTGTTGAACTGGTTATGAAACTTCAACAATTTCCTTTGCATCTTCTTCACCTTTTCCTCCAAAAGTCTCTCCTTCCTTTTGATTTTTAGAAAAAGGTCTAGCCTCCAACTGAATTTGTTGATTTGGTGATACCTGTTCCTGTTCAATTCTTTCAACATGTGATTTTAAAAGAGAAGATTTATCAAATGTTACATCTCTACTAATGACTATCTTCTGTGAAGTAGGATCCCACAACCTGTATCCCTTCACCGCATAGTCATACCCAACAAAGACATAACATTACGATTTTGGATCTAATTTTGAACGTTTATTTTTAGGAATAAGAGAATAGGAATCATAACCAAATATTCTTAAATCTGAATAATCACAAGACTAACCTGACCAAACTTCTTCAGGAATTTTACAATTAATTGCTACTGAAGGTGATATGTTAACTAAATAACAAGAATTGGATACTGCTTCTACCCACAACTCCTTTTGCGGGTTAGCATTGTTGATCATGCTTCTGGCTCTTTCAATAACAGTTTGATTCATACATTCAACAACACCATTTTGCTAAGGAGTACACACAGTAATTTTATGTCTAACAATTCCTTCATCCTTACTGTATTGTTTAAATTCTAGAGAAGTAAATTCACCACCATTGTCAGTTCTCAAACATTTAATTTATTTGCCTATTCTTTTTTCTGCCATTTCTTTAAATTGTTTAAATATATTGAATACATCATCTTTCTTTTTTAACATAAAGACCCAAAATTTCCGTGATAAATCATCAATAAACATTAAGAAATATAAAGCACCTCCATACGATACAATATGAGATGGTCCCCACAGATCAGAATGAATATAGTCAAAAATTTCTTTACTATTATGACTTCCAATTTTAAACCTATGTTTAATTGTTTTCCACATACACAATGTTTACAAAAATCCAACTTCAGGGACTTCAAATCAGGAAGTAATTTACGGTTCATCTACACCTAAAGACCTTTCTTGCCCATGTGACCCAACCGTTGATGCCATAAGCGAGTACCTTATTCTTCTTTATCTGACACAATAGCTGCTTCACTGACCTGAGTACTTCCTTTGAGTCTATAAAGATTTTCAACATTTTCTTCCTTCATAAGAACTAGGGCACCTTTTGAGACTTTCAACACTCCACTCTGACCTGTAAACTTATAACCATCTGAGTCCAACACTCCCAAAGAAATTAAATTTTTCTTCAATTCATGTACATGTCTAACATTAGCTAATGTTCTAACTGTGTTCTCATACATTTTGATCCTGATATTTCCCATCCCAATAGTCTGACATGATATATTATTACCCATAAACACAAAACTACCATTTACAGCTTCATATGAAGTAAATCAATTTATGTGCGAACTCATGTGATTAGAAGCACCAGAGTCTAACAACCAATTTTTAAAATTCTGAGAGACATTACATACAGGTAAAGTTTCATCTACCATACATAATTCTTCAGCATATAAAACTTCATCTATCATACATGAATCAACTTGATTTGCTTCCTTCTTTGGGTTTTTAGACTCTTTCTATATCCAACCATCTTTCTTGAGGTGTCCAAATTTATTGCAGTACCAGTATTTCGCCTTACACTTCTGGCCCTTTGATTTTGATCTGGAAGAACCTCTTGTTTTCTCCCCTCTTTCTTTTGACTATCCTTTGGCTACCATGGCTTTTGATGAAGAGGTTTCAACATTGGACTTCTTCCTTACTTCTTCAGCTAATAGAGCTCTTACAACTGAATCAAATTCCAAGGACTCAGTTGTGCTCAAACTGATAGAGGTAACGAAGTGATCCCATGACTCAGGTAGGGAACACAACAAGGTGATATGTTAGGTCTCTATAATACAAGTGATTCCCCCATTACTATTGTCGTTGTATCCCTTATTTTTATTGTTGTTCCCCTATTATCCCTATATTTTTATTATTGTGCCCCATAGAATCCCACTATTGTTATTTTTGTCTCTTTATATTATTATTGTTAGGTCAGTTTCGGTTATATTGTGACCCCTTAGACTCCTATCTATAGAAAGGAGGTTTTGTCATTTGAATCATCTAAGAACTATTCATTTGTGTAATGTAAAGGAGGTTTCCCCCTCAAAGAGGCTTATTTCTAAGGTGTTGATCTATTTTTTCTATCTTTTTGTGAGCTGGTTTCATAACATTTGGTATCAAAGCTTTGGATTCTAGGGTTTCGCTGCTACAAACAGGTCATCGTGGAACTTTCACTACAAAGTTTCAGAAGCTAAAACAAAAACCCATTTGAGACAGAATTGGTCTGAACCTCGGGCCCAAATTTCAGAGCTTGTCTCTCTATATTTTCGGAGATATAATCTGAGGAAGTTAGGGTTTTTGCAAACCCCTGAATTACATTCCAAACAGGTGACCTTAGGAAAATAGTCATAACTTTCGCTCTGAGCATCAGACTGAATTTTCATAAGCAGCTACAGAAAGAGAATGGACTGTAGTTTTTTGGATATCATTTTTAGAACCTAAGGTTGAAATAGTGACCTGCAACACATCCTGCAAGTTCATTCTACTGAACTAGTCTATACTCAGGTCATTGTGGGAGATTTGGCATAACTGTTCATTGGAGAATCCAATATTGATCAGATATGTGGGGATAGAAATATTACCCAGAGTTTTACCACAGGAATAAATTTCAGACCTTAGAGATCCAAAACTACAGAGATACATCAGATTCAATATCGAGATCCTACAAAGTGAAAAAAGGTGTGTATTTTTTTTTTAATTTTTGCATAAGCTTGGTTTGAAAAATTAGTTTGAAGGAATTCAAAGGTCATAGTGAAGCATTATTATTGGTAATTGATGCCCTGAAGAAAGAAAATGGAAACACCTAGTAATAAATCTGAAAGCTCTAGCATGACTCATGAAGAAAAGGAATAAATGCAACATGATATATCAAAATTACGACCAGGTGCAACAAATTTCACTCTCACAAAAAGTAACAGAAGCTAAGATGGATGGTTTAAATAAAGATGTAGAAGCTAAGATGTATGGCGTGGAAGCTAAGATGGATGGTTTAAAGAAAGACATAGAAGCTAATATGAATGACTTGGAAGCTAAGATGGATGGCGTGGAAGCTAAGATGGATAATTTAAAGAAAGGAATGGAAGATTTGAAGACAGATTTGACAAAGTTTCTACAAGAAATGCTTACTAATGGCGAAAGGGTAGTAAAGGAAACTCATGATGAGAACAAAATAAATGTTAATCATGATTTCAAAGACTATAACATTGGATCAAGAACCACCATGTTCCAAATATGGATATGAGGCAGTTTGATGGCAAGGATCCCAGAATATGGATACTACAGATGGAGAAATTTTTTGATCTCCATAATGTGCAAAACACACAAAAGGTATGTATTGCAACTTTATATTTGGAACCAAATCAATTTTTATAGTATCGATGGCTTTTCTCTCGTAAACAAATTATCACTTGGGCTATTTTTACGGATGAAATGATAGCACATTATGAGGATACAAAAAGCAACACTTTTTTTAGCCAATTGATAAATCTCAAACAAAAGGGTTCAATGATGGAGCACATTGAGGACTTCCAAAAATTGAATATAAGGGTAAAAGATATTACAGAGGAGCATAGGATTGATGTGTTCATAGGGACTTTAAAAGATAACATCCAACATGAGTTTCACCTTGGGAACCAGATTCATTGGAGAAGGCATTCAGGTTGGCAAGAAAAATGGAAAGAAAAATTATGGAAATAAGTAAGCCTACCACTCACAATCATAAAGATGGAAGTGTTGTTGCCCCTAGCCATCCACAACGTACAAGGCTGACACCACAACAAATGGAAGAAAAAGGAGAAAAAGGGCTTTGTTACAGTTGTGATAGCAAATACACTAAAGGTCACAAAGTGTGCCTAGAAGAAATTATTTTACATAGATTGTGAAGAGGAGGAAGAAAAGAAACAAGAAACATAAAAAGAAGAGGATATACACCAGGAAAAAACCCTCGAAAAATAAGTAATGAATCTGACCATATATTGTAATGCATTGGCTGGAATTACCACTCCTCAAACTATCATGATAGAAGGGCATATCAAGAAGAAAAAGTAATAGTGTTGATTGATTCGGGAAGTACCCATAATTTTATTCATTATAAGATAACCAAGGAATTTAATTGCTTCCTATATCCAACACCAGAGTGTCAAGTGATGGTTGCAAGTGGAGGAACCATAAATTGCTTAGGAAAGTGCCATAATATCAAGCTATCCATGGGAGAATATGTATTGAATAGCCCAATGTTTTCCATTCCAATGGGTGGTGTTGATATTGTACTAGGAGTCCAATGGCTACAATCCTCGGGTACAATAGATTTTAATTTTCATGAAATTATCTTTAGAAGGTAAGGAAGTTGAATTAAGGGGTATCACAGGGAAACTAGGAAAGACAACCATCTCTAACTGAATGACAAAGCTTCTAAAGAAAGAACAATGAATCATAATTGCACAATTATGTTCACTAGAGGTTCCCACATCAAAATCATCCATTTCTCTAGATCTCCAAAAATGCTTGGACAATCATTCCAAGGTATTTGAGACTCCCAAATGCCTCCCACCTATTCATGATCATGATCATGCTATTAATTTGATTCCAGGAAGTGTTCCTCCAAAAATCAGGCCTTACAGATATCCCTATGTCCAAAAGAGTGAAATTGAACGTATGGTTGCAAAAATGCTAGAGGCTAGTATAATTCAACCTAGTCAAATTTCTTTCTCTACTCCAGTAGTATTGGTTCACAAGACGGATGGATCATGGCGCATGTGTCCAGATTATAAGGAGCTCAACAAGCTCACTATTAAAGATAAATTTTCCATTCCTATCATTGATGAATTATTGGATGAATTGCATGGATCAATTTACTTCACAAAGTTGGATCTTCATTCAGGATATCATCAAATCAGAATGAAGACTAAAGAAATTCCAAAAATAGCATTTAGAACTCATGAGGGTAATTATGAATTTTTGGTCATGCCTTTTGGCCTTACTAATGCAGCTTCTACATTTCAAGGTTTGATGAATTCCATTTTCAAACCCTTCCTTAGAAAATTTGTGTTAGTATTTTTTGATGATATACTAATCTACAACAAGTCTTGGAAGGATCATGTTGAACATGTTGACAGGGTGCTACAACTATTGGAGGAGAAACAATTATATGCAAAAAGATCCAAATGTTTCTTTGGAGTACAAGAGGTGGAATATCTGGGTCATATTGTATCTCATGAAGGAGTTAAGGTAGACCCTAGAAAAATTAAAGCCATTAAGGAATGGAAAATCCCCACATCCATAAAGCATCTGCGAGGATTTCTCGGGTTGACAGGGTATTATCGTAAGTTTGTTAAGAATTATGGGAGAATAGCAACACCTCTAACAAAACTATTGAAGAAAGATGCATTTTCATGGACTCAAAGCAACAAAGGCCTTTGAACATCTTAAAGAGGCAATGTGCCAAGCACCGGTCTTAGCTACACCGGACTTCACAAAAACCTTTATTGTGGAATGTGATGCTTCAGGAAGTGGAATTGGTGTTGTTCTAATGCAAGATGAAAGACCCATTGCTTTTGAAAGTTGTCCAATCAAGGGAAAGTTTTTACACAAAGCTATTTATGAGAAGGAAATGATGGCAATACTCCATGCACTTAAGAAATGGCGACCCTACCTAATGGGAAGACACTTCAAGGTAAAAATAGATCATGATAGCCTTAAATACTTTTTAGAACAAAGATTATCTTCAAAAGAGTAGCAAAAATGGGTCATAAGATGTTGGGTTGTGACTTTGAAATCATATACAAAAAAGGGAAGCAAAATGTTGTGGTAGATGCACTCTCAAGAAAGGATGAGGATGTGGAAGCATTTCTTTGCACCATTTCTATTATCCAACCGGATTGGATAAATGAAGCAAGGGATGAATGGAAGAATGATGAGGAAGTGTGGGCACTCATTTAAAAGGTCCAACAAGATCATAGTATAACTGATACATTTAGTTGGAAAAATGATTCGCTATGGTACAGGATCGGTTATACCTATGTATGAATTCCCAACTCAAACACAAGTTTCCTAGGGAATTGCACACCTCTCCCTTAGGAGGGCACTCAGGATTTCTAAAAGCCTACCACAAGGTTAAGAAAGATTTTTTTGGGGATGGCCTTAAATTGTATATTCAAAATTTTGTGGTAGAATGTTTGGTTTGCCAACAAAATAAAGTTGAAACAATTAAGACCCCAGGACTATTACAACCTTTATCCATTCCAAGCCAACGTTGGGAGGATGTTTCAATGGATTTTATCACAGGTTTACCCAAGTCCGAAGGAAAGAGTGTTATCATGGTGGTAGTTGATAGACTTACCAAGTATGCACACTTTTGTGCATTATTTCATCCATTTAAAGTGAGTACAATTTCTACTTCATTTATGGAAACAATTCAAAAGCTACATGGAAACCCAAAGATTATTTAAGCGACAGAGGTCCCATTTTCACTAGAAATTTTTGGATAGAATTATTTTCTTGTCTTGGTACTCAGTTAGCTCATAGCTCATCTTATCATCATTAATATGATGGGAAAACTGAGATAGTAAACAAATGTTTGGAAGGATATCTTCATTGCTTTCTATCTGATAAATAAACACAATGGGTCAAATGGTTGCCTCTGGTTGAATGGTGGTATAACACTTCCTTCCATACTGCAACAAAAATGACCCCATTTATTGCACTTTATGGATATCATCCACCATCCATCACATCATATTTAAGAGAAAATACTAAGGTTCAAGTAGTGGAAGATCACATCAAGCATCAACAACAAGTTTTCCAACTCTTAACAGATAACCTCACCTTAGCACAGAATAGAATGAAACAGCAAGCAGATCAACATCGTAGCGAAATAAGTTTTGATGTAGGTGATTGGATATTCCTACGGCTACAACCATATAAACAAATGTCCCTCAAGCAAGCTAAGAAGGATAATAAATTATCCCCAAAGTATTATGGTTCGTACAAGGTGTTGCAAAAGATAGGTACTATGGCATACAAATTGGAGCTTCTTGCAACTTTGCAAGTGCACCCAGTTTTCCATGTTTCATGCTTAAAGAAGTTTATAGGTGACAAGCTTCCAGTTTAAAAAATATTGCTAGAACTTGATGAGGAAGGAAAAATCATATTGGAACCTGAAGTAGTCAAAGAAACAAGAACTTGAGAGCTACGAAATCAATCAATTTCATAGTATCTCATCAAGTGGAAGAACTTACCCATTGAAGATTCCACATGGGAGGATGAGTTTATACAGAAGCATCCAGAACTACTCAAGCGTTGAGGGCAACACTTTTTTGTAGGAGAGGGGCATGATAGGTCCCTATAATACTAGTGATTCCCCCATTACTATTGCTGGTGTATCCCTTATTATTATTGTTGTGCCCCTATTGCCCCCATATTGTTATTATTGTGCCCCATAAAATCCCACTATTGTTATTTTTGTCTCTTTATATTATTATTGTTAGGTCATCTTTGGTTATATTGTGACCCCTTAGACTCTTATACATAGAAAGGAGGTTTTTTCATTTGAATCATCTAAGAATTGTTAATTTGTGTAATGTAAGGGAGGTCGTCCCCTCGAAGAGGCTTATTTCTAAGGTGTTGATCTATCTTTTCTATCTTTTTGTGAGTTGGTTTCTAAGGTGTTGATCTATCTTTTCTATCTTTTCTTCCTTACTTCTTCAGCTAACAGAGCTCTTACAACTAAATCAAATTCCAAGGACTCAGTTGTGCTCAAACTGATAGAGGTAACGAAGTGGTCCCATGACTCAGGCAGGCAACACAGTAAGGTGATATCTTTGTCTTCTTCCTAAAATTTAACTTCCATATCCGATAATTGGAAAATAAGTATTAAAAACATTTAGATGTTCTGCAATTTTTGTGCCCTCCTTCATCTGAAGGATATACAATTGTATTTAGATAAATTATGTTGGTTAATGATTTGGTCATATATAACGTTTCCAGTTTTCCCCACAAACTTGTTGTTGAAGTTTCTTCAACCATATGGAAGAGAACTTCATCCGTCGGGCATAACTTGATGGTACTGAGAGCTCGGGCATCCAAGTCCTCCTAGTCTAAACCTGTCATGCTAGCAAGTTTCTTCTTCACCCCGTCCAATGCTTTGTGCAACCCTTGTTGCACAATCAAATCCCTAACTTTCAGTTTCCATAGAGAAAAATTACTCTTGTCGATGGATTTCTCCACTTCGAAATTTACATTCATCATTTTGGCCATTTCTTTCCTCCTAGGATTTATGTCTTTCAACTAGGGTTTCTTTAAAAAATATTTTGATTTCCCTTCTTCCAACTAGCGTTTTCAATATTTTCTGCTCCAATTTCTGTTACCTAAAAAAATATCCAGAATTATGTTCCTTTCCAAAAAAAAATTGTTCTTTTTTTTTCAATTTACTGAAAGTAAAAAAAAAAAAAAACAAAAAACAAAAAACTTACAGCAGTTTTCTAAAACTTCCTTCTTCTTTTCCTAGAAGAATCTATGTTCTTCAATTTAATGAAACCCTTTTGTTTTTCAATTTAATGAAACCATTCCTTTTTTTTTTAAATTTTAGTTTCTTGGAAGAATATTTGTTCTTCAATTTAATGAAACCCTACTACAATTTTCTGGAAAATTTTCACTGGTTTTCTAAACCCAAAACAAAGGATTCTGTATTTTGGAAAAGATTGTTTAAAAAAAAAAAATCACAAATACCTAGATTTTAAAGTTTTGCATCCTTCAACATAAATATCCCTCTGCGACAGTTTTGCATCGTCAAGCACGGTTGCTCCTCTATGGCACTCCCTTGTTCCTCTGCAACTTTGCTAGTAGCCCTCTCTCCAACAATGGCAGTTGACTCTATTCCAGCGACAACGTTGTGGCCACAACAGCTTTTCTAGCGGCAACACTCCTCTGTGGAATTCCGCGGATAGCCCCCTCAGCTCCTTTCCAGTGGTAATGTTATGGTTGAGTGGATTTTCCTTTTTCAGTAGTAATGTTGTTCCTCCTTCATGACGGTCGCTTCCCTCCAATGCAAACTTTAGCAACCGTCAACTCCTTTTCTTCTGCAGCGATAGCCCTCTTCCTTAACAGCGGAAGTCTCCTCTATGGTTTCTACTTCTCCGCCTTAAAAAAAAAAATTGATTGTTGCGTCAAACTAGATCTTCCCTCCAACGGCACTTGACTTTCTTCAATGGTGACCAGAGAACTGACCGATCAGCGGGCCATCAGATAATAGTTTTCAACAGATTTGACAGCTTCGGCTCCGGCCCATGATGACTTTTTTTTTCAACACGAGCAGAGGATTCGTTAACTTTATTGACCTCGGGACCTTAGGAGTTCTAATACCATTTGTTGGTCTCAAGAATTCATTAAACAAGAAAGACAGATAAAGAAACTGAATGGAAACCGAATGGAATCACACATTTACACAAGATGATTTTACGTGGTAAAACCTTGACAGTGTGTCAAGGAAACCTCCACAGGGCAAGGGATTGGAAATATTTATTAATCAAGAATGATTCTCAATGATACATTTTCTCTCGAGCATTCACCATATTCATATGAGCCTCTCCTCTATTACATAACGACTATTCATTAGCAATCTCGTTACAAAACTGACTGGTAGTAATTACTAAGATTTTACCCATAATTACATGTCTTGTTGTCACATTTCAACATAAACTACCATCATCACAATACGTTAGTCATCTTATGAATGGTTTATGATGCAAACTCTTTATATCGTAGCACATCAAACAATGTAACGCTTCCAATTTATCTTTTGAATGACACTCTAATACATCTTACATCGTGTCTTAATATCTTTCCACCACATGTTTAATAACCCGTTCTCAATGTGAGATTGTATTATCCCTTATAATGCTCGTGGCTTGATTCTACCCCTTTTAGTGCTCTTATATAACATTTTTCTTTACAATACGTTCCTAGAACCACCTTAAAGTAGGGCTCTTTACATGCACATGTCAAGGGAGTGCTTCAATTGAATTAGAGCAATACCACTCACATATAGTGTCAATCATTGTTCCTAATATAAGCGTCGACCCAAAATAATTAATGAGAAATATATCTCCATTAGCCATTGTGAATGGCTTCTACCCTTTGGTTTGAAATTTTCTAATGTCCTCCCTTGTGGCTCGTTGTAACATGGTGTTGATGGTGTTGCACCTGCCAACATGTCAACGGGATCTCCCTGGTAAGAAGTCCCAATTAGACCTCAGACTGTTTGTTGTAGGATTCCTAGCAATGGGTCATAAGGTAATGCCTTAACCACAATGTTACATAGAGGCAAGTAAGATAACTATGTCAGTAGCAAGGATGTGATTGTTGCAGTGAGTTAAGGAAGGTGTATGAGAGGTTCTAACACATAGGGGGGAGATGAGGTTGAAGGTGAGTTCCAGGTTGAAAGGGATCAGTCCCAACTCAGCTAGGAACACACAACACAAAATGACATACACAGCTTCCCGCGGAGCAGTCCACTCGGATGCAGTAGTCACATCATACAAGGTAAGATAACACATACATCACTCACATATCAGTCAGAACAAGTGCAACAGTTGTTATAGCAAGGTTCATGTGAAAGGTTTGTCTGATGTCCGGCAGAGCAGTCGACACAGACGGGACAACATTAATAGCATATACAACACATTTGCAATAAGATTCATATAATTGCATATGAATCAGTTCATACACATATACGTAAGTTAAACAACATATATCATTAAGGAAACCGGAGCAGTCCAACTACAATAACAACATATGCATGAAAATGTGTTGGCTCTTATTATATAAAGAAATGTAAGTTCAAATCATACAATACATCCATGTAAACCTGCTAGCCCCATCAGTGGAACGTTATAGCCACATCTGCATGCTCCTCCAAAGAGTTGAACTAACTCCATGCAATGGAGAAGCCAAGGCGCGTTACAATACTATCCAAGCTCTTTTCAAGATAGTCTTATTAGAAGCTTGGTTGACCAAATCCCATACAATAAGTTATGAGGGACTACTTATAGCAAAGGGTGGGGTGACCCTTGACATTCCCCTTTGTGACAATTCAATTACCCTCATTGTTATACAAAAATATCGTCACCTTGATTATTTGCAGTCAGTATGGGTCTATCATCACCTATACCAGCCTCCTAAGCAAGTCTCAGACCTCATCTCTTCAAAACAAGCTTTGGAAATGAGAGAAAGACATCAAAAAGCAATATAACTCTGGTTCCGCACTTTCTCTCACTTTTGCCTGCGGGCCCGCACCTTTTGTTCAGAGTACCTGTGTACTTATACGCTCTGTATGAAAAGGGGAGGTGCGTACCCCTGTCAAAGTCAAAAGGCGCAATTTTTATCTTAAAAAACTCGCTTTGGGTTAATTCTAGATGTTTCTAGAAGGAATTTTGACGTGGATTGTTCGCTCCAAAGTGGTTCATGCATCCCAAAAGAGAAGGAGCTAATCCCTTGTTAGGAGGAGCTATCCCTTTGAAGGAGGATTCTATCCCTTTGAAGGAGGACCTAGTAACTGCCCTCCATTGTACTATAAATGGAGGCATTGGGTTAGTGGCTAGAGAGGTTAGAAGCTGAACTTTTGAGGGTAAATGCTAGTGAAATTAAGACTTCCTATTTTAGCTTAAGAGGAGAGATCACATACCTTTTTGGCTTCATTGGGGAGTGAGTGAAGCTTGTCAAAGTAGAGGAGACTTCTTGTTGGATCGGGAGGAGCTTGTATAGCGTCAAGGCAAAGGTTGTAAGGTTCTTCTCCTTTTGAATTAATACAATCAAGCTCATTTTCTCAACAAGTATCTCATGTTATTTGTTTCATGGACTCCTTGACTTTCATGTTAAATATGTTTTATAATACTGGTTATTCAGGTGCTATTTAATCGTTTGCCTTGTTTGTGTTTGCAGGTTTTTGACAAAGGAACTTACTTGGATCAAAGGAATGAAGGCATCCCCAAACTTGCGTTGGACATGAGGTAGGCATTAAACACATTTGTTTGCCATTATTTATAAAGCACATTTAGAGAAAGATAGTGTTTGGTTGGTTTTTTTGTCATTAGGTCTTCATTAGATTCTAGGAAGGTTTATCTTGTCCGCAAGATCGACTCATTCCGTGTGACA
>APFE030668318.1:0-10144 GCA_000404065.3 Pinus taeda | reverse complement strand
ATGTGGTTTCCCATCCAATGTTTTTTTTCTATTTAAGGAATGATGAGGAGGATGGAAGCGGGGGATCCTTCTGAGGTTCTGTCTTCATTCTGTTGGAAGAGTATTGAGACTTGGGAATACTGGCAGTAGTCGTTAATTGAGGGCTCGGGGGTGGCCAGTAGTAGCAGAATCCTGCACAATTGAGCCTACGGTTGGGAGGAGAGTCGTCCCCAAATCTTGTTGCGGTAAGACTATTTCTACCACAGGTAAGCCGAGGTAAGTAATCTTCATAGTTTAAATTCAATGTTAATAAGTTAATTAGATATCTGTCTCGGGCTGTTACACCCATTTTTCTAAAATTCTAGAATCCCCATTGCCATGATGTCCTTCAATAAAAATAGGTTTCAGCCACATAGCCATGTATGAAGCTAACAAAGACACAAAACGGAATATTTTTCTATGTGAATTTCTTTTGACCATGAATGGTATAACCGATGAAGAAAATAAAGTGGTGTAGTTTTTTGTAGTCTTAAGGAAATGAGCATTGATGTGGTTCATCAGCCTCACAAAAAAACAACCTAGGTCAAAATGTTTTGTGTAGGTTTTCCTCTCAAAGAGTGAGATGTTTTGGCCATGGTCCATATCCTACATGGTCTGTCTCTTGTGTATTTATTTTCATTCATTGGTTATTTTTCGATGAAGAAGAGCACTAACAATGTAATGTGAAGAAGATCTTAATATAAACAAGTAGAAAGCTTTCAGTAGCAACCAATAATGGAAGAGAAATCGCATAATGCTAATGCGCTAGATTTCTTAACAAGCAAAATTGTGACTTTCAATTAAGATGAGAGGCCCAGGCCTTCTAAATAAATTATAAGAAAATCTGAAACAAAATAAAAAGTGTGTATGTTGAAGTGTCCGAATAAAAAGATGAACGATCTAAGGATATTAGTCCAATCAAATAATTGATCAATATGTGATGAGTTTAGCATAAGGGGAATTAGATTTGCTGATGGGATGGCCTTACAAAATAAGGTGCTCACAAAGGATGTAGCACCATTTCACCCCCTAAAATAATAGTGAAAAGGAAATCAAAGGCCCTCCTAACTATCTGGGTACAACACTAGATGTATTCTTACAACATTATAGAATAGAGGTTTTGACACAAGGTAATGATAATGGTGACATTGATCAATAGGAAAATATTGAGTCATCCATGGGGAAGATAGGTGAGGGTAAATATATGGATGATCGAAATTTTCAACCCAATGTTCCAAAAGAAACATATGCATTGATGCAGTTGTCTTGGATACCATGGATTTTAAGGAAAACCGATGTTAAAACAATGATGAAGCAAGGAAAAAAGAAAAAAATTATCAATGTTATGACATAATCACACAAGATTAAGGAGATTGGGATGAAGAAACTGACGTCCTTGAGTATATGACCATAAATGATTCATACATTGGTCCTATAGCAGTGCGATGCTAGGGAGAGGTAGAATTTATTTCTGAATATATGGGAGTAAATAAGCCAAAACATAACATTAGTGGATATTATCAAGTTAGACGTTGGGAAACCCATAATAAAGGAACTTGCAAGGTCACTAGATAGGATAATGGTTCTTGCATTTCCGTAGAAGCTTGATAATGTCAGGAATTCAACTGGGATACCATGTGTAACAAGTAGTGGTGATACTTTAGTCTCAATAGAAATAAATAATTTTGTTGTACAACCTACGATGAGCTAAATGCCAAATGCTCATTTTAGGGTATTCCATTGGTGTCAAATTTTGTTAAATTGATGATAGATTTGTTATACAATAATCTCCCTATACAAGACCACATATCTCACGAACAAAGAATCATCCTAGAATAGGTGAAAGGAATCTAGAGGCTTGTCAAGTATCTAAGGTATGATAAAGAAGGATACAATCCTAGAATGAAGAGGGAACTTATGGTGCACTTTTCGAATTTATCATGGTTCAAGGAATTAACCACGATGATGTAGTACTTGCTATGAAAATTTTGATTCTTCCTATGTTTGTCTAGGCCTTTCAAAATAGTCAAAATGGGCATGATGTTAATCCTTTTGTTGTAAAAAATATTGTTGAAAAGATGCTTGATCCATCTAAAAAGGTAAGTGCAAAATATAGTGAGCCCTTAAGCGCAGAGCTTTTATAGCTAGCAATGCGCTTGCTGAAGTATCTCCTTATTGATCTTGTAGAAAAATTACTTTTACAAAAGCTCCCCCTAAATTTGTGTGGACACAGTTCTACACAAACATGTGTAATTCAAATTTTTCTAGATATCGTGAGGCCAAAAACTGAGGTATTAAGAGAATATTCTAATGAGGCATGGTTGTCAATGGAATGTAGTTTGTACTTGGTCACAACTATCAAATGGGTTCCAACCTTTTGTTTCTTTTTTAGTACCTAAATTTTTGAAAACATGTGAACTAATCATTTATTTGTTGGAAATATTGGAGTTTTTATGGAACTATGTTCAACTATGGAGTCATCATGTAGGACAATTTTACCTTTGAATAAATCTAAAGGGAAAGAAAAATTATCTGAGAAAAGAGCTTCTCATTATCTTTGGATGTGTTGTGATTCTAAAACTTCTTAATGCTCCACTTGTCTTGGGAAGTTGTAGTAACTTGGGGCATGTTATGGATCTCCTCAATGTGGTTCTCAAAAATTTTGAACTCAAATTTGAACCACAATGCTCATTTAGAGACGATGTTTTGAACATGAGGAATGAAACTCAAGCTATGCCTAAAATAATGTCTAGTGTCAGATTAAATAACCAAAGGGATGAATTTTGTACAACCATACCTAAAACTGAGATGAGGAAAATTGTCAAAGTTGACCAACAACTAAATAACCCCTAACTCAACCTCATCACTACATTTAAATCAAGGAGGTATCAAGTCATTTGGCACACACATTACTCTTGATCTCTCCTCTCCACTCGTTTGGGTTTGTCCTCTGACAAGGAGGATGTAGTGGAAAGATATATCTAAGAGATCTCTTTGTAGTCATCTAGAGAGTCTTAGACAATGTCAAAAAAGGGAGATCTAGCCATAGTGAAGGAGGCTTAATACGCAGCTGAAGGGGAAGCCCTAGTCACAGTTGTAAATGTTCCCTAATACTAGGTCAAGGGAAGCCTTAATTTGCACTTAAGGAAGGCTCTAATCCACTAAAAGAAGAGTTCTAATCCACACATAAGGGAGGCCCTAATCTGTTATCCAATATTCCCTTATATGCAGTCAAGGAGGAGCCTTAATAGGTAGTTAATGGAGAAGCCCTAACATGTTACCTGAAGAAGCCCTAATACACCACCTAAAGAAACCTTAATATGTAGTCGAAACCAACCCTAATTCATTGACTAAGGGAGGCCCTAACTGCAGTTAAGAGAGGCCTAATCCATTTAAGGAGGAGGCCTAATACATAACCAATGATAGACACTAACACAACTAAATAAATCGTGTTAACGACATGAAAGAAGAAGATAATTCCTGGTTGTTGTAGGTAACAACATCGTCATAGAGGTAGGACTATTTGGGCATCCTTTTTTCACTGTGTGAAGTTGTTCTCTTATTGTAGGACAGCCAAGTTAGAGAAGCTAAAGGAAAAATATTTTGGAGTCTTATTGGAGGGACAAGGAGTAAGGTTTATGCTACTTGGAAGCTACAGGAAGACTGTGTGTTAGGCCACAAGCCATAACACCATATCAAGGATTGTGTATGTGCGTTTGTGCGCTTATATATGTGCCCAGATCAACAACATAACCAAGGAGTTGTCGTAAGATGTTTTGATGACTATTGGAAAACAATTTATATAGTGCTTGATGCCCTAACGAATCATCATGATGACAACTGCAAATCTATTATTGAATGTGTCCTATTTCATGAAGCAGTGATAGCTAGTGAAACAAGAAGACATTCGAGTTATAGGAGATGTTTTGGGTTAAGGTTTGACCATCATTGGCTCAGTTTGTTGAATATCCAATTGATACCATATGAATGATATTTAAAAGAATATTTGGTCCTGTTTGACCAACATTGTCTTCTTTGGTCACAACTTTTAGACTGTTGTCATAAAAATCAATTTTTTTATATTTGTACTATATATCTCTCTGTTGAACTATTGAAGAATATAGGAAGAATTGATCAATGGTTTCCCCAAATTGGAGTTTTTCCTTAGCTTGTGCCACATCTTATGTCCTCTTCTCTTGGATTGTCTTCTACTATTTATGTTTAATGTTTTATTTGCATTTTACTATCATGTTAATTTGAATGCTAATCTGGACATCGATATCGCGCTAACAAGAAAATTTAAGTAAATTTCTCTAAGCGTAGAACATTACCAAAAAAATTAATAGGGAATGAGAGTTGAGGTGAAGGAAAATCTAAAGAGAGAGTGTAAGAGCAATCACCGAAGATAGTTGGAAAGGAAAAAAGGGTGAATGGGTTCCTCATCCCACATCCCAACTGAATACAAATTCCATGAAATGTTTGACTATCACGAATGTAAAATTTCTCTTGAGCTGACATTAGAAGAACAAGAAGTCTTAGATTATGTGAAGGGTAAAATCCCCGAGTCTCCATCAAATGCATCGACTACTTCAAATAAAAGGTACACCAAGGGTGAATTCAAAGTGAAGAAGATTATCAGATACTCCATTCGCAAGCATCTGGTGGCACACATTTATGATCTAAACACCTCCAAGGAGATCAAGAATAGATTTATAAGAATGTTCAAGGTTAGTGATGCAAATAAAATTTGGTTTCTCAAAAATAAGTTGAAGGATAATAAAAAGGGAAAGGATGAGGATATTCAATCCTACTTCTTAGGGATCAGTGAGATCAAGAATGATCTGCTTTCAATTGGAGAAGCCATTTGTGATAGGGAACTTATTATCACTACCCTTGGAGGTCTCCTACCTGAGTGGTATATATTTATAACCACTATACCCAACAATGACCAAATTCTAGGCTTTGAAGAATTGATGTCGAGATGAATTCAAGAAGAAACAAGAATGGTGGAGCAATATATTCCTTCTAATAGAAGCAACCCCACTTCATTATCCGCTCATGCCAAAAGGAGAAATAATGCAAGGTCTAAAGGTCATTCCAATGGAAAGTGTGGATCTAAGGGAGGAAGGAAGGGAAGATGCTTTGTTTGCAATAAGTTTGGCCACTATGCAAGGGAGTGTCCAAATAGGAGGTACACATCGCATGATGATGATCACAACCATTCCAGGGAAAACTTCAATAACAACGATTAAAGGAATGGGAGTGTTGGAAATAATACTGAGAGGGGGGCGTGAATCAGTACTATCAGATCAATAATTTATTTTTTCAAAACTGATTTGTATATGCTACTTTAGTTTAGTGAACTAGCCTATATATGAAATTGTACTTAATGCAACCAGCATATATGCAAAGCTATTTTGATTATTATGCATTGAAATTTAACGAGTATATCAGGAATTCATTAGATAGTCTAGTAAAAATAGAATAAAGCATCACACATAAGCAAAACACATGAACACTAAGATATAAGGTGGAAACCTAATGTGGGTGAAAACAACTATCTGCAATCGACTCTATCTTCTTTTAATAATAAGAAAATTATGTTTACACTTTTTATACTGGTGCAGTCTTTACCAGTGTGCAGGATTTTACCTGCAAAAGGCTACAACCTCCTCTCATTCTCCAGTTTCTACTGGAAGGGAGCTACAACCCCCTAGCTCTTCTACTAGATGATATGATTACTAGTACATAAGTGCCGACCTATAGAAGGCTACGACCTTCTCATTTCTTCTAGGGACCACGTTTCATAAATTTCTAGACTCTATCCGTCAACAACATCATTCAATCATCAAATATACCTGCATCAACGAATCTCCTTTTGAACCAAACACAACGAACTCAATCAATAACTCCATCATATGATCATTTAGAATGCTGTCACCAGGATACAGTCACCAGAACCTAAGCCAGAACCTAGAACTCTACAACATCAAACAAAAGCAACTAAAACATATTTTATAAGGTATATGATACTTCCATGTGTTTATCCTGTGTGCATACGCGCTTTCCCCAAAGAGAACCAGTGTACAGATCTACAAATCAAATTTATGATGTATACGCTACTATGATATACAAAACTAGCGTGTATATGCTTCTTTTCTAAAGTGACCCTGTGTACAGATATGTAAATGATGATTAAACATTACAACTATTCCAGACTTCAGCCATACCTAGATCATTATATTTACAGACTACAACATGCACGAGTTATTCAAATACAAGATCAAACCACATAAAGATAATTCACTTCAAACCTTGAGATCTTGATAAATAATTAGAACTTATCCTTCATGAAACACTAAGGTTCATCCTTGATTCAGATCAATCACAGTACCATAACCCAATAACCTACATATTAGATGTCACACTTCAATAGATATTCGATACTTGCACACTCTGGCCTTCTGACCTTCTGCTCCTTTTATAGTTTTAGGCCTTTCTCAATACCATGGACGAAAACCACTTAGGACCAATACCTTTGACAAAATACCTAGGGTCAATACCTCGGGCCAGATACCTTGAACAAATACCGTGGATCAAAATACCATGGACCAAATACTTTGGACCAAAAACATAGTTTTCCAAGGTATACACTCTTTTTCTTCTATGAAAGTGCATGTGTAAGTTGTGCGTGCCTTTTGTTCTGTTAAACTATGTGTATATGTAGCTTGGTCAAGGTGAACCTACATATACACCTCTTTCTTCATTTTGTGAAGACTGATCTATAATTCTTTGTTGTTTACCTGCTATCTGTGACCTTTCACCTAAGTGTGGTTCCTTCTAAACTGATTCCTTGAAGCTTCCCTGCATTTCATCATATCTGTAAACACTACTGTCATGCATTATGTCACATCTAATATCTCTTATGTAGATTCATCTAGTTACCATATACAAGTGATTTTTTCTACTACAAGTGGGTCGCCATCAAGTACAACACATACATTGCAATGCCAACAATCTACCCCTTTGGACTTGATGGCAACAACCACACCACATTATTCCCCCCCTGACATCAAGGGAAAAGGGGCATGCTCCCCCCGAGTGCATGCTGAATTATTTGATATGTTGAAGTGTGCTGATTGAGCTCCCATGATAGAGTCAATGCTCCCCCTGAGCATAAGAAAAGTCTGCAAAAAGATGTTCTAAAAGAAGAACATGACTCTATACATAAATCACAAATGACCTTCCGATCACCAAGGACTCATACATACATCCATTTTCCAACCAAGTGGGGATATACCAAATTTGACTCATCCACCCAATCAAGTGGGGTTATATCAATTGTTTATACATGTCAAAACCAAGAATCATTACATCATCCATCCCATGCATAGTGGGGTTACAAATTAGGTCTTTTCATGACTGTTACATTAAAAGATATACATGACATATATATCAGAAACCAAACATCTCAAATAAGACCATGATAGTCACCAACTATCATATGATCTGCACCATCAACAACATCTGTCAACAACATCCAGACCAACAACCTGTATATGTCCACCATTAGTTCCTAAAATGTCATCAACCATGTTCTCCTGCTGAACCTGTTCCACCTGTTCGTTGTCAGATTTGATCATTTCATATGCCAGTAAGAGATATCAAAGAATCATAATCAATCAAATATACATCAAGTTATCAACAACTTTACGACGACCAATATATCAACATATTGAACCATAGCAGACCCCTACTACTTTTCTTCAAACCAACATATACGTGATTGTGTCCACAGAAACTCACGTATATATGTGGCTACACTTCATGAAACTCATGTATAACCACCTTTCTATGAAAAATAGGATTTAACAGCAGGACGATGCCGAAACTACTCCCGACTTTTGTGTGAGATATTGAAATCTCTCTTTGGGTAGTGGTTTGGTGAATATATCAGGAACTTGTTCTTTGGAGGGAACATACTCCAATTTGACCTTTTGTTCAAGCACTTGTTCACATAGGAAATTATATTTGATGGGTATGTGCTTGGTCTTGGAGTGCATGACTGGATTCTTTGAAATACTAATGGCACTTGTATTATCACATAGAATGGAGACGGCGGAGTACATGTGATCTAAATATCTTTCGAGGTTTACATCATCCAAAGTAATTTTGTGCAGCAAGAGGCTGCACCCACGTATTCTGGTTCAGTTGTAGATAATGCAATTCAACTTTATTTCTTGCTAAACCAAGACACTAACTTGGAACCCATATAGAATGCAACTCCACTAGTGCTTTTTCAGCCATCAACACTTCTTGTCCAATCCACATCTGTATATGCAGGAAGTGTAAGATCTGTATCCCTAGGATACCCTAAAATAAAGTTTTGTGTTCCTTGAAGATATTTGAAAATCCTTTTCACTCCTTGAATATGTGATTCCTTTGGATTTTCTTCGAATATTCAAACTATTACCATTGCATGCATGATGTCCGATCAGGTACTTGTTAGATAAAGAAGACTGACAATCATGGATCTGTAAGTTGGTTGATGTACTGCTGCTGATTCATCATTTGAGCTAAGATTGCATCCTCTTACCATTGGGGTACATACTGGTTTATAATCTTCCATGCCGTACTTTTTCAAGATCTGTTTGAGATATTTGGTTTGTGAGAGAAAAATACGATCTTTATTTTGTTGAGCTTGTAGACCAAGAAAATAGGTAAGCTCACCAAGCAAGGAAATTTCAAATTCTTGTTGCATTAATGAAGCAAAATTTTGACTCATGGATTCTTAATTTCTACAAAAAATGATATCATCATCATACACAAAAATTATTAGCAATTTACTAGTGTCCATCTTTGTATATAGATTTCTATCTACTGACCCCTTTGAAAAACCCTGTTGGTGGAGATAATTGTCATGACGTTAGACCATGCCCTTGGAGCTTGTTTTAGACCATAGAGATATTTTCTGAGTTTACATGCAATTTTTGCACCATTTCTAAGAATGAATCCTTCTGGTTGTTCAATATAGACTCCTTCTTCTAAGTCTCCATTATAAAAGGCAGATTTTACATCCATTTGGTATACTTTGAATTTATGAAATCTAGAAAGAGCAAGAAACATTCTTATGGCTTCAAGTCTAGCAACAGGTGCAAAATTGTCTTCAAAATCTATACCTTCGTGTTGAGCATATTCTTCACAAACAAGTGTGGCCTTGTTTCTAATAACTTCTCCATTTTCGTTTAGCTTGTTATTGAATATCGATTTAGTTCCTATGATATTTTTATCATGAGGTCTAGGAACTAAGTCCCAAGTATTATTCTTTTCAATTTGCTCAAGTTCTTCATTCATGGCCTTTACTCAACATTCATCTTTGCATGCTTCATTTACATTTTGAGGTTCAGTGGAAGATAGAAATTCTAGATAGCTTTAAGCTTCGGCAATGGTTCTTCTATTCTGCACACCTGCCCCTTTTTCTCCCGAAATTCGCGTTTCTAGATGATTTTTTTTTAATATACCTGTAAGGAGTCTTTTCTTTTATTGCTATCTCTTCTTTTGTTTCTCCATTGGTTTCTTCTTCAAAATTAGTGTGATTTGATATGGTAAAATGATCATCATCTTCTTCATTGTCATAATCTTCTGTTTTTATATATTTTAGATTTTTGCATGCTTCATCAACCACAACATCAATACTTTCAATAATTTTCCCAAGTTTTTTATTGTACATTTATATCCTTTACTTTGGAAAGAGTAGCCAAGAAGAATACCTTCATCTCCTATGGGTTCAAACTTACCAAGTTTCTCATCACTCCTTTTGATGTAACATTTGCTTCCAAAAACTTTGAAGTATTTTACAGTAGGAGTCTTACCATACCAAAGTTCATGTGGAGTTTTAGTGCTCTTTACCTGAACATTTTCTTGATTGAGAATAGTGATGGCGGTGAATGCATCTTCACCCTAGAAGGTTGCAAGAGTTCCAAATTCATCTAGCATAGCATGAGCCATTTTTTGAATAGTTATGTTCATCCTCTCTACCACTCCATTTTGTTGAGCAGTCCTTGCGGTGGAGAACTGCCTTTTTATTCCATGTTGTTCACAAAAGTCAAAGAATTCATCCAAGGTA
>APFE030668309.1:0-11640 GCA_000404065.3 Pinus taeda | reverse complement strand
AATTGATTTTGATTTGTACTTGGACATTTTTCTCAACTCATACAACTTTTTAAACCTCCAAGTAGAGAGGTTTTGGATAGTATCAATATCAGAGTTTGGCTTACTCTACAATGATATCTAGTTGTATCTCATACTTGCAAATATTACAAAGGCATGTTGTGTTCAACAAGAAGTATCTTTCTTGAGAACATCATATATATTTATATTTCATTCTTCTAAGTTATCTAGCCCATCTAGTAGCATGGTTGTGTTTGAAAGAAAAATTTGGTTGTTAAAGAAAATTTCTTTATTAAAAAAAAATCCAATAAGAAAAGAACTCAAGAGGTTTGTTGTATAGCACTCACATTTCCATTTTTTGAAGAAAGTCAAGAAGACACCTTTCAAGATACTGACGAGTATCACTTCAATAAAAATGGAGAAATTTTCTTGTTTCCCAAAAGATTGTCCTCAATGTTTAATATTTTTCCAGTGCAAGGAAAAATGATCAACAAGTGGCTCCTAATTTTCATCTACCATTTATGTTGGACACCTAATCCTCAATGGGTTAGTGTGGAAGCCGAATAGACAAAAGGAGTCCAAGAGACCTTGGGATGTGAAACCCAACAGTCACATATTGTACTATAAATGTAAATCATTTGTTAAAAAAAATTGTACTCTCATGATTTATCTTTCATATTGTTCTTGCTACCCATGTGTGTTTAACATGGTATCAGAGCGGGCGATCGTTGGTCCTGCTCCAATTTGAGCCACTTGTTTTGTGGTCTCTATATATATGTCAGTTCTGCCCATTACCTGAAACGCTCCATTAATTCATTATCTGCCAGAAATTTGCTGCCTCTTCTACCTGACCTCTAGCATTGTATACGTTGCACCTGACTCTGGCTATTTTAAGACTCTCTTCTGCGTTACCTGACCTCTATTTGCCATTACCTGCGCTCTCTGTCCATAAACACTCCAATTAAAAGCGCTGCTCCATACAAAGCCTGCTCCGTACAATACGCTGCCATTACCTGCCTGTTAGTTGTCTGACCTTTTCTGTCAAACCTGATATCCTGTGTAAAGATACTGCTTTTGGCTCCCATACGCTGCTACGTTTCTCTGCGCTCAAATCATCTCTATATTTGCTCCTAAAATTATAGTGGTTTTATACTCTGCAATATTCTATGTAACGCACTATCCTACCTGCGCCTGTGTGACCTGCACTCCTGGAATTCTAACAGTGGTTATCGAAATAACTGTTACAATTCCAGCTAACAATCGAATGTGCATCGATCGCATACATTTCTCCACAGGCTCCATACTTCTCCTGAAAAGATCCATGTTGAGTTCCTCGAAGCGAGTTCGAGTAATTATGGCGTAAAAATCAATTCCTTCATATAGAGAATCAATCTCAATCGTTGTCTGTGTAGTAGAAGACAGCGTTCTTTTTGCCCTCTCACATGTTGTTCTCAGCCTGCGAAGAGCTCTGGCATTCCCGCTGATGTCTTTTCTGTGCTTTCTTTTGAATTCCTGCACAAAGTGATAGTCGAACCCCCAACCAAGACGACATCATCTATTTGGCTCTTGTCCATCTCAGCATCTGCAAGTTTAACAGAAAGATCTGCCTCTATTTCCGCACTGGTTTGGCGCTGCTATAAAATTGCATCCACTTTAGACGTTAACTCCTCATTCAACCAGGTGTTGTGCTTCTCAGTGAGCTCCTTCTCCTGTAAAAGGCGAGCCTGTGTTGTGAGTGAGCGGGCAAGTTCTGCTTCATTTTCATGCAATTTGGCTTGAAGAGCACTACACTCATCTCTCGTTGAAGGTATCAAGCGTGGGCCACTGAACGTGCTCAAGTTCAGGCGCAGACACACAAGCTCGAGCTTGGAGCGATTAAAAAGGATGGTGAAGTTGAGCATTTATCTCTTGAAGTCAACGAGAGATGAGCACAAGTTCTGTTCTACGGTAATGACGGTAGCGTCACCCTGGACTTGAAGTTCCTGGAGAACTGAGGAGAATTCGGCATTTGAATGAACATATTCCAAGAAACGTTTTTCTGTCAACGTAAGAATAACCGGAAAACGCCTTTCTCTTTTCGACACTTGCAATTGCTTGAACTTCATTACCTCCCCGCACAGGCGAATCCTCACTGCACTCCCACAACACCATTCACGTCAGTACAGTGAGCCACACCACCGTCGGTTGGCCTCCCCAAACGAGTCATATAACGTTGCTCCTCAGCGCTTTATCGTTATTCTCCCTAGCACCACAACGCACTACTCCTAAACATTGTATCCATATCCTCGCTGATCAGACTACACAATCCACTCCTCCCGTTTTAATATTAATTCAACCGTCGCTTTCTTTGATCCGTAATAGAAGGGACTGCAAGCAGGTCGCGAAAAAGATTACGATATTAACAAAATGGATGGCATGGCACGAATTGGCGCAGCGAATAGAAGATAATTCATATAATAAAAAAAGTTCTGAGTGCTTTCCAGGAAATTGCGGAGACACTTCTCTGGTGTTTTTAATTTGAGGGGATAAATTAGCCTTGGCCTGCAAGTTAATGAACTACAGAGAAAAAAAAAAAGGAGCAAAGTATCATAGCAGGAGAAGTGCAGAAGCCATTGCTACCAAGAGGCCTGAAATGATAAAGTTATATACACACACAACGAAATGCCCCTTGCTTTGTAGGTAGATTTATTTGGATTGAGTGTACTAGAGATTGTTGTGAGAGCGAGGGTGGTAGATATCATATGGAGAGATTCGAACTGTTGTACAACATATTCTTGGACCCACACATGTAAATCGACGGGATCTTTAAATCGTAGGGATCACTACTGACCAGGGAAAGAATCAAGAGCTTCAACTCGGTCAATTCTTCCTGAGGGTCCTCAAGTCCAGCCTTCGTGGGTGTTCTGCTGCTGAAGACATTAAGATGCCACAATCATTTCCAGATTTGATGTTGGGCATACTGTAAACTCTTATTTGTAAGTTCACAAATAAGTAGAAATGCATGGCTAGTATCTTCTGTGTTGTTTCCAGTGAGTAAATTACTCCTAGTAACTGATGTAATGTGCTCAACGGTGATTTAATTTAATGGTGAAATCATTGAATATATCATATTGCTGATTGAGAGGTTTCTGTAGGCATTGTACTCTCAGTGTGCATCTCAATTTGGAGTAAAACTCAATAAATATACTTACAGCTGTCTGTTATCAAAGTGTTTAACTAAACTCCTCACTGAAAAATCCCATCAAACTCAAAAAAACTCAGAGCTATTTTGGAACTTTTCCAAGAGGAATTTCACAGTAGGCCAAGGAGCCACTGATCATATGTTCCAGAATTAATAGTAGACTTATCATTTCAAAGGGGTCGAGTAGCACTTGTTAGTGGTGCCAACTCTAGACGAAGAGGAGCCTATTTCAAGAGGTTGAGTTGGTTGAGGCGGTTGGTTTCAGAGACATTTGCAAATCAGTCATAGTTGCCTGTTGTGTGTTGAGGACGAATTTCCGGGAACAAACTTATCCTTATTACTGTGCAAACTCGCGATTGTTCCAGGTTCCTTTATCAATACAACACTTCTTTGCCTTTCTTCCTTGATTCATTTGTTGCACATTTATAAAGGATATTGTTGTGTACTGTGAGTGGGTATTACTTTTTGCATTAAGTTCATAGTTGTGATCAGTGTAATTTTGACAATGAATAAAATAGCCAGAATTGGTGAAGTATTGGAGTTCTTAAAAACTCTGACACATTCCTCTGATCATGGTACAGTAAGAATAAGCAAAGCTTCTCTTGTTGACATTAGAACCTGTTTTCATAATGTACAAGAGAATATTGAGTTTTTGCAGCTTGAGACAAAGCTACAGCAGGAAGAATTACAGCAGTGGAGTCATCATTCTGAACCTGTTTCTGTTCAGAACAATGAAGCAGACTCCCATAAACAACAAGGCAATATTGTTGAAGTTCATTCAGATTTAATACCCAATAAAGCAGCAGTTGTACATGCAGATGCAGAAACTCAGTATGCACTTCCCAAGCCCATCATTAGACTTTGGGAACAGCTTGTCCACAACAAGCACAGAACTGGTCTTGGATATGACAAGGACTTGTCATTTCATATTCCAGACTATGCCAAGCCCATTCAGTTTCAAAGTGCTGGATTCATTCATGACAGTTCACCTGCTCCTCATGACAGTTCAGCTTCAGTTGTTCCAGATCCTACCCCTCTTCCACAACAACAACAACAACAACAGATTGTGAAATGCCAACACTGTGACCGAGCTGGCCATTTGAAAGATCACTGTTTTGATCTTCATCCATGTAAGCACTATCATAACACCAGCCATTCTTCGCACAGATGCTTCAGAAATAAACGTCCTGCAAGAACAAAGATTCATCTTGGATGGATCGCTTCTTGGCAATGGGCATCAATAGCTAAGAAGATATTCCAATCACATGTCAGAACTTGTTCCAAAGTATTGAACAATCTTGCGGTTGAGTTTTCTTCGTCATCTCACCTTGTATTTGACAGGAGGGGAAATGATGGTCATCTAAAAGCTTCAAAGCCACATCAAGCGAGCCTGAGCCACAACCTGCCACACCAGTTTCAGAGTCGTAGCCAGAAACAAAGATGCCCCTAAGCATGCCTTTAGTTGGAAATCTGGGACACTTCCTCTAGCAGAAGACTTCAGCTTCTTGCCAATTTCGAAAGAATTCCAGGAACAAAATTGAGAACACTTCCTCTAGCAGAAGACTCCAGCTTCTTGCCAGTTTTGGAAGAGTTCCAGGAATTGCATTATGCATTCCAGAGTTGTTGGTCATCCTTAAACCATCACAGGTTGAGACTTCCCTTTTCAGGTTGAAGTTCTCCCTTTTATGTGGGGTAAGACCTCCCTTTCATGGTTGAAGGTTTCCCTATTCAAAACAATAGCACTTCCTCTAGCAGAAAACTTCAGTTTCTTGCCAGTTTTGGAAGAGTTCCGGGAACTGCACTAAGCGTTTCAGTGTTGGTGGTCATCCTTAAACCATCGCCCTTTATACCAACATTTCAGAGAGCACATTCAGCCTAGTGCTGCCATGCATTTTTGCACATTTTGTATTACAGCTCTCTTCTTGGACTCATACATAACTCTTCAGATTAAGGGGGGGAATGTTGGACACCTAATCCTCAATGGGTTAGTGTGGAAGCCGAATAGACAAAAGGAGTCCAAGAGACCTTGGGATGTGAAACCTAAGATCACATATTGTACTATAAATGTAAATCATTTGTTAATAAAAATTGTACTCTCATGATTTATCTTTCATATTGTTCTTGCTACCCATGTGTGTTTAACAATTTACGTAAGGTCTCTTGTTTCATATAAGAGCTTGTGGCTTTTATGTCTTGGTGGAATATCTTGTGCATTTGAACTCAATCTTGAATCAAGATCCTACAAGATTCATTGTGCAATTATTTAAATGTGCATGCAAAGATGGCATAAATTCAATTAGATAATCAAAATATAAATAAAATATGGCATACTACAAATAACAAGGGGGAGCTTGATATGGAATGAGAAATCTAAGGAATCATCCATTTGATATTGTCACTATTTTTCCTGCATTTGAGCCCAAAACACAATCAGTATGTATGTATCCATAACAGAAAGTTTGGCATGCTTGTAGCACTCTAAATTCAAACAAATATTTTTAGGCCATTTTTAAGTAAGCAGTGTGCCTAGTTTACATTGGCAAACCAATGCACATTCTTCTACTAGACCCACAAGTGCACTACAATTTGATGCCCACCAAAAAATACCTACACAAACACCTCCTTAAAGTACTAATTGCAAAGGTTTTCACTTCTATTATGTTTGTTGAAAATGGTTAGTATGGTGGAATTATAGTAATGTAGTGCACCTATGTGCTTAAACTTGACAAGAACATCACATTTTGAACAAAATAGATAATTGAAAAATAGGTTGCATGACTTTCATCAATATATTGTAAAATCAATTGGAAAAGATAAATAGGCTTTAATTTTATAAACATAAGTTAAACAAAAACCTAACCCTTGATCCATTGTTATGCAAGAAAACGTTAAATGAGAAAATTATGCATAGAGATTTATCAGGTAAGAGATTAGAGTCAATAGATTTTTCTAAAAAGAAAAGGATTTATAAGGGGTCACCATGGATCACATACGAATGTAAAGAGGGGAAGTTGTAGGCATGTAACTCACCACAACATTTAGGGTTAAAATTCAATGTTTGAACTGATGTTTGTTGAATGAAAAAAGAATATATATGAAATTAGTGAAAAGAATGTAAATTTTGTTTTTTCTTCTTTTTATCCTTGATAAAAATCGCTTAAGTGACAATAGGCAAAAAAATATCTCTTAAGTAATGTTAGAAATGTCACCTAAGCACATTCCATTAAACATTTTTCTATATACAAATAGATAATGGTATGGAAAAGGTGGAAGGGAGAATAGATCTAGATGTATTGCAAACTCAAGTGTACAATTGCAAGATAAGATTTCAAGGATAGATTGTTCATTAAACAAAACCTTAATCCATAGTTTGTTGTTGTGCTAGCAAAAGTTAAAGGGGCAACTTGTGCATAAAGATTTAGTAGTTAAGAGATTGGACTTTATTTATTTTTCTATTAAAAAAATAAAATAAAATATTAATATTAATATGTAAGGGGTCACCATCGATTACATAAAAATCTAAAGATGAGAAGTTTTAGATATGTAACTCACTACATTTGAGGTATAAATTCAACATTTGAACTTGAGTTTTAATGAAAAAGACATTTTTTATGTTGAAAATCAATTAAAAATTGTGAAATATGTCTCTATTTTTTTAACTTTTCCCCTGATAGGCATCACTTAAGTGATAGTAAGTAGCAAATATCTCTTTAGCAATGTTAGAGATGTCACTTAAGCTCTTTCCATTAAACATTTTTCTATATGCAAACAAATATCAACATTGAAAAGTTGGAAGAGAGCTTAGATCTATATGTATTGCAAGTTCGAGTGTACAGTTGCAAGATAGGATTGCAAAGATAGACTATTCAAAGAATTCAAAAGAGAGTTTACAATGATGAATGAATGGTAAGGTATTCAATGGATTGAAATCAAGGTGTAGGTGTATTTCTTTTCACACAAATGGAAAAGGAGCAAATTCCCTACCTTGGAGGAAGCTCAAGGCAAAAAAATATGGTAGGGAAAGATGCCAAAAGGGGAACACCTATTTAGAAAAGTGCCATGTGGCACTAGTAGCATTTGTATGGTCAAAAAAGGATCACTTGATGAGGACCACTCCACTCCAAGGATGAATAAGAAGACATGTTGTTGCTTGATCATTTATTTACCCTCAAAAGAGGGATGTATTGTTCGACAATGCACCTAATGCATTCTTAGGGCTTTTTATCTGGCACCACAAATCATTGGAGGTAAGTTGTTCACATATTTAGAGAACCCCCTAAGAGAAGTTGACATGTATCAACCTATAATTAAATCAAACCCTAACAACTACTCTATGAGGAACACCCTAACTCTAGGGTTTCTAGCGCTCTTTTATTATTATTTTATTGATTAGGTTTGGTTTGAAAGGTAAATATAAAAGAGGATTCAATTGCTTAAGGCATGGTTGGAAGATAAGGAATTCCCCCAAGCACTTAGTTGGATATCTTTGGAGGATTGGAACAAGGACAAGTCCGAGTGAGGTTTTTCTTATTTTTTCCAATTTTAATGGGTTGATTTGATGACTGTAAATTACTCTTACAAAGGGCTGGTGTAATCTTTGAAGAATCGAAATTTTGATCCAAAAAGAAGACATTAGGGTAGAAGTTTCACCCTCCCTATCTTGTGTTGTAATCATTGTTCATTCTATGGATATTGTTGTTGTTCTACATATTGAGAGGCCATGGATGCCCATTTCCTATTCATGCTTGCATGTTGTTACTTAGTTATTTTGCAAGTATTGTGAGGTGCTCATTAGAATGACCCCCTATATTTATGCATATTGAAGAAGATCCATGTGGTTAGACATTATTGTTTTTCGATAGTTCAGAGAATATCGTAACTAGCCTAACGATGCCTTTTTCATCATATTCAAACCCTCTTGTTCATTGATCTTAACTTCATAACCCAACAATACAGGCACTTATCTTGGTTCCACCATCCACTTTCTTCTTTACAAAACATCATAAAACATATATTTTCTAGGGTTTCCCACCATGTGCCTAAAAATACTAGCCTGAAATGAGTGGAAGAATTTTTGAAGTGACAATGTGCAATCTTCCCAAGTTTCCCTAGGTTGCACTGTTAAAGGACTTGAGCATTTGGACAGATGGCTTGGGAGGTAACATTTTCTAAGGTTTCCCGCCATGTGCCTAAAATACCAGCCTAAAATGAGTGTAACAATTGTTTAAGTGACAATGGGCAATCTTCCTCGATTTCCCTAGGTTGCACTTTGTTAAAGGACTTAGTAGCATTTGGAGAGATGGATTGGGAGGTAACATGCCCTAAAGTCAATAAGGATCTAAAATAAGAACAACATTGTTATGATTCACAAAATTCTTCATCCAAAAATGGAAAATATGGCCCTGCCTCATTAGAAACATTTGACATATTCTCTCCATCAAATATGTTACTTTACATAATAGAAGTCACTACCACATCATCCTGGAAGACGGCATTTGGCAAACAAACATGACTGGCCCTGGCCAAGATTTCAGACATCTTTTATATGGTGTGTGCATTGTCCATTGTTATGTGTGCCATAGAGCTTCAAGAACAAAGAAGAATGCTTAGCCAACATATGTGCAACCCAAGAATAGGAAGTTTATCTTGAGTCTTGACACTTGCCATAAAACTCATGCATTTTTACCACATATAAGATAAAATTCTCATAAGAGTGATGTAATGAAGATAAAATTGAACCTCATGGATTTGACAAACCAGAAATAGGGAAAGACTAAGCACATGGTAAGAACGGTGGTTTCTAAAAACATATGGCCTTGGTTTCACCCTCCTTATCTTGTATCTTGTTTTATAATCATTGTTCATTCTATGGATATTGTTGTTGTCCTACATATTGAGAGGCCATGGTGCCCATTTCCTATTCATGCTTGCACGTTGTTACTTGGTTATTTTGCAAGTATTGTGAGGTGCTCACTAGAATGACCCTCTATATTTATGCATATTGAAGAAGATCCATGTGGTTAGAGCATATTGTTTTTTGATAGTTTAGAGAATATTGTAAATAGCCTAACTATGCCTTTTTCATCATATTCAAACCCTCTTGTTCATGGATCTTGACTTCACAACCCAACAATATGGGCACTTATCTTGGTTCCACCTTCTACTTATTTCTTTACAAAACATCATAAAACATATATTTTCTAGGGTTTCCCACCATGTGCCTAAAAATACTAGCCTAAAATGAGTGGATGAATTGTTGAGGTGACAATGGGTAATCTTCCCAAGTTTCCCTAGGTTGCACTTTGTTAAAGGACTTAGTAGCATTTGGAGAGATGGCTTGGGAGGTAACTTTTTCAAGGGTTTCCCCATGTGCCTAAAATACCTGCCTAAAATGAGTGGAAGAATTGTTGAGGCGATATTGGGCAATCTTCCCAGGTTTCCCTAGGTTGCACTTTGTTAAAGGACTTAGTAGCATTTGGAGAGATGGCTTGGGAGGTAACATGCCCCAAAGTCAGTAGGGATCTAAAATAGGAACAACATTGTTATGATTCACAAAATCCTCCATCAATAAATGGAAAATATGGCCCTACCTCATTAGAAACATTTGACATATTCTCTCCATCAAATATGTTACTTTACATAATAGAAGTCACTACCACATCATCCTGGAAGATGGCGTTTGGCAGACAAACATAACTGGCCCTGGCCAAGATTTCAAACATCTTTTCTATGGTGTGCATTGTCCATTGTTATGTGTACCACAAAGCTTCAAGCACAAAGAAAACTTCTTAGCCAATGTATGTGCAACCCAAGAATAGGAAGTTTGTCTTGAGTCTTGACCCATGCCATAAAACTCGTACATTTTTACACATATAGGGCAAAAAAATCCCAAAAGAATGATGTAATGAAGATAAAACTGAACCTTATGGATTTGAAAAACCAGAAATAGGGAAAGACTAAGCACATGGTAAGAACCGTGATTTCTAAAAAACATATGGCCTTGGTTTCACCCACCCTATCTTGTGTTGTAATCATTGTTCATTCTATGGATATTGTTGTTGTCCTACATATTGAGAGGCCATGGATGCCCATTTCCTATTCATGCTTGCACGTTGTTACTTGTTTATTTTGCAAGTATAGTGAGGTGCTCATTAGAATGACCCTATGGCCTATACATTTATGCATATTGAAAACGATCCATGTGGTTAGAGCATATTGTTTTTTGATAGTTCAGAAAATATTGTAAATAGCCTAACTATGCCTTTTTCATCATATTCAAACCCTCTTGTTCATTGATCTTGAATTCATAACCCAACAATATAGGCACTTATCTTGGTTCCACCATCCACTTTCTTCTTTACAAAACATCATAAAACATATATTTTCTAGGGTTTCCCACCATGTGCCTAAAAATACTAGCCTAAAATGAAGGGAAGGTTTGTGTGACAATGGGCATTCTTCCCAAGTTTCCCTAGGTTTCACTTTGTTAAAGGACTTAGTAGCATTTGGAGAGATGGCTTGGGAGGTAACATTTTCTAGGATTTCCCGCCATGTGCCTAAAATACCAACCTAAAATGAGTGGAACAATTGTTGAGGTGACAATGGGCAATCTTCCTAGGTTTCCCTAGGTTGCACTTTGTTAAAGGACTTAGTAGCATTTGGAGAAATGGCTTGTGAGGTAACATGCCCCAAAGTCAGTAAGGATATAAAATAGGAACAACATTGTTATGATTCACAAAATCCTCCGTCCATAAATGGAAAATATGGCCCTACCTCATTAGAAACATTTGACATATTATGTCCATGATATATGTTACTTTACATAATAGAAATGACTACCACATCATCCTGGAAGACAGCATTTGGCAGAAAAACATGACTAGCCCTGGCCAAGATTTCAGATATCTTTTCTATGGTGTGCATTGTCCATGGTTATGCGTACCACAGAGCTTCAAGTATAAAGAAGACTGCTTAGCCAACGTATGTGCAACCCAACAATAGAAAGTTTATCTTGAGTCTTGACCCTTGCCATAAAATTCATGCATTTTTACCACATATAAGACAAAACTCTCAGAAGAATGATGTAATGAAGAAAAAACTGAACCTTATGGATTTGACAAACCAGAAATAGGGAAAGACTAAGCACATGGTAAGAACGGTGTTTTCTAAAAAACATATGGCCTTAGTTTCACCGTCCCTATCTTGTGTTGTAATCATTGTTCATTCTATGGATATTGTTGTTTTCCTACATGGTGAGAGGCCATGGATACCCATTTCCCATTCATGCTTGCACGTTGTTACATGGTTATTTTACAAGTATTGTGAGGTGCTCATTAGAATGACCCTCTATATTTATGCATATTGAAGAAGATCCATGTGGTTAGAGCATATTGTTTTTCGATCGTTCAGAGAATATTGTAAATAGCCTAACTATGCCTTTTCAATCATATTCAAACCCTCTT
>APFE030668305.1:3124-47554 GCA_000404065.3 Pinus taeda | reverse complement strand
AGAGGAGGAAGCCAAGGAAGGGAAGTTGAAGAAAGGTGTGGGAGAAGACGAGAAGGACATAGACAAGCCTCAGGAGGACATTGTAGAGAGAATGGAGGTGCATGAAGAAGGGTACCGTGGAATACAACCACTTTAGCAGCAGGAGGGAACAAAGCAGGATCTAGAACCAACAACAGAAAAGACCAGGAGTCTCATTCACTCAAAAGAGGGTACGGGTCTGATCTCTACCCTACCTTCTTTTACTCCTACTCATTCTTTGATTTTTCTAAATCATCGCTTGTTCCTTCTAGGCATCAAAATATTGTTATTCCCATTTAAAATATAGCAAACAATCGATTGGAGAGTATCATAACGTCTATTCCTGAGCTAGGTCTGAACTAAAAGAATGAAAAGGGTGAGGGTGGCCCAATTCTCATAGATAACCTAGCTACGAAACCCTCCTACAACCTTTGACCCCATGAGAAAAGCCTCCTCCATGGGAGGTAGTGGGTGGGATCGATATGCAAAACCCCCAAGCGGGGCATCGGAAGATGAGAGGGAGAAAAACCAACTTGTCAAAGGCTCAGCTGAAAGCCAAACTAGACATTGCACATGGGAAGCAAATGTCCATCTGCAAGGCACTTACAATAGCGAAATCCCCCCCCCAAGGTAATCCAATGATCATCCTCTCCCTGAATTGTCGGGGCTTAGCCAGTAATAAAAAGAAACTAGACCTAAAAGAGGTTGTATGCAATTACAATCCAGACATCCTACTTCTTCAAGAAATGTTGGGAGCTGGAGAAGAAGTTTCAAAATATCTATCTAGATTAATTCTAGGATGGAGCATCCAGGCATTAGATGCCAAAGGCCACTTCGGGGCATTAGCATTAGGAGTAGAAGAAGGGAAGTTCAAAGTCCTGAACACCTGGGGATGGACCAGGTGATGGGGATCGAAGTGTACTCTGTAAAGCTTTGCACTAACATGTTGATTCTCAATATTTATGGGCCATGCCTAGGCAAAGTTCATTTCTTGAATAACCTATGCTCTAAGTCTCTAATGGATAACCCAAATCTAGTGATTGGGGGTGACTTAAACTTCTCTCTAGGCACAGCCAAAACTTTGGGTCCCTTAGCTAGAGAAGACCTGCTCTCAAAATTTACAAAAAAAATCATTAGAGAGAATAAGATGCTAGACATAAACCTATTGAAGCTAAGGCCTACCTAGAGGAATAGGAAAACAGGGGAAGATCGGGTGGCCAAAAGACTGCATCGATTTCTCTTGACATAGGAGGTAGCGACAAAGATCCCAACTTTTCATCAGTGGATAGGGAAAGGAGGTGACTCTAATCATCTACCAGTTCTATTAGAACTTAAAAGGCATCCAAAAAATTTGGCATCTCCCTTTAAATTTAATCTAGCTTGGTTAATGGAGGATTCATATAACACTCTTTTTAAAGAAACATGGAGACCTGTAAGGTCCAGTGGGATTGGGGACAAATCCTACCACTTTATGGAGAACATAAAATGCCTTAAGAAGGTCATGATGGCATGGACCAAGGCTAAGAAAATGATTGAAGTTAAAGATCTATTCCAAATAGGGAAGGACCTAGATGTGTTCAAAAGTCCTAAAGCTAATGGATATGAAACTCAGGAAAAAAGGGATAGGATCAAGTAGCTGAAATCCCAAAGGAGAAAAATACTTTTAACAAGAGAGGAATAGTGGCGCTTGAAAAGTAGGGCCATTAGGATAAGGGTTGGGGATGAGAACACCAAATTCTTCCAAAATTATGTAAAAGGACGGAAGAAATTGAACACCATTTCATCATTAAATTCAAAAGGAGGAAGGCAGGCAAGAAAACTTGAGGAATTATCATTAATGGGAATAAGACACTTCCAAAATATCTTTACAGCTTCCTCAGAAGTGTCACTAGCAGAAGTGATCTGGACAGCTCAGAATTTCCCTCGTTATGCAAACGAAGGGGATTATTTGGAACTCATGGGGGAAGTCACAAGGGGGGAGGTTGAAGGAATAATACAATCCATGCCAACGGACAAGAGCCCCGAAATAGATGGCTGGATAGTGGAGTTGTTTTAACAATTTTTTGAGATAATAGGCAGTGAATTGATTGAAGTGGTAGAAGACTCCAGACGGAAAGGTGCAATATCTGCCCCTTTTAATGCAACCTTCATAGCCCTCATCCCAAAGAAGGAAGTCCCAACCTCTTTCGAGGGTTTCATATCGATCTCCTTATTTAACCGTATCTACAAAATTATAGCAAAAGTGATTATTGTTAGATTAAATCCTCTGCTATCCAGACATATATCAAAAGAATAATTTGGATTCCTGGATGGGAGACAAATCCATGAGGCCATTGGTGTGCCCAAGGAAACCATTCATAGCATTAAATGAAAAAAAAAGAAAACGAGTAGAAGTGAAAATTGACCTATCTAAAGCTTATGACAGAATCAGTTGGATGTACCTACTTATGTTATTCACCCTTCCGAGGTTTCAAGTCGAATGTATAAATTGGGTCATGGGGTGCTTGTCTAGTGTGAGATTTGTGGTGCTAATTAATGGAGCAACATCCCCCTTTTTTCAAGGACAAAGAGGATTGAGACAAGGTTTCCCCCTTTCTCCACTCCTCTTCCTCCTACAGCCAAAGGAATCCATCAGTTGTTTGTATAGGCTAAAAGAAAAGGTGAAATTAATGGAGTGCAAATGGGTCTCAACCTTTATATAACCCATATATTATTTGTGGATGACATCCTTCTCTTTAGTAATGGAAGAAGGAGAAAAACAAAGGAACAAAAGGAATATTAGACCTCTTCCTTAAGGCAACTAGCATGCAAGCGAATAAGGAAAAATCCCATCTGCTATTGGAAGATTTTAACAGAATGGAAGCCTTGAATATAGCTGAAGAAGATGTGTCCTTTGAAGAGCAAAAGTTGGAAGAAAAATTCAAGTATATAGGATTCTTCCTAAAGCCCCACTCATAGAATAAATAGGTTTGGCTGTCGTTAGTAGCAAAAATAGAATTCAGGATCACTTATTGGAGTTTCAAATGGTTGTCTAGAGCAGGAAGATTAACTCTCATCAAATAGTTCCTTTTGGCCATACCTGTATACTAGGAAGCTCTAACATGGGTTCCAAAAGGAATCCAGAAAAAATCAAAAGAGTATGGAGCATATTTCTCTGGGCAGGTTCTGCCCTGGGTGGCATAGGATAAGCTGGCAAGGCCAAAGGAGTGGGGATGATGGGGAATAAAATATCTAACAACCTTTGGGTCATCTCTAGTAGCGAATTTGGGATGGAGATGAATAAAGATGGAGAACCTATGGATAATAGTAGTCAAACGGAAATACATCAACCCCATTCCTTTCGATGATTAGACCAGGAAACCAAATAAGAAGAAAGGTAATGCTTCATTGGTTTGGAAAGCCACTTTAGATGCCTTCAATATCATAGAACGAGGCTTGGCCTAGCATGTAGGGAATCGAGAACGAGTCAAGATAGGGAAGGACCCATGGGTGGGGTGCAATGAAGGATTTTCACTCTCCCTGGGACTCATAAACTAGCTAGACATCAGAGGCATTTAGTTCATAAGCTAGATTGGGAAACATGGTCACTCCACCGTATGGGGACAAGCCTGGTTAACCAGGACCGACTTAAACCGTAATCAACAATGGAAGGAGGAATGGTACAATTTCGTCAAGGAACTGACTAGGTCTAATGTTATTCTAAGAGATAAACCAGATTAGCTGGTATGGGAACATGTGGCCATGGGATCTTATTCTCCTAAACAGGGCTATAAATTTCTCATGTCAAGAAAAGGATGGGGGAATCAGGAATGGTGGGTTAGCTTAATCTAGAAGCTACAATGCCCAACCAAAGCTCAGATGTTCTTCTGGTACATTCTCCAGAATAAATTTCCAACTTGGGATACATTACAGAGGAGATCCAAGTCGGGCCCAAGGAGATGCGCCTTATGAAAAAAGGATGTAAAAATGATACAACATCTCTTTTTAGATTGCTCATTCACAAAGGATGTATAGAAGGGATTAGGGAGACTGATTCAGAATAGGGAGACATGGGAAGGGGGGCCACTAGTAGAAGTATGGAATAAATGCTCGAAGGATCATCTGGAAGGAAATTTGAGAAATATACCACTAATAATAGCCTTGAGTGTCTAGTTGGCTTGAAACACTAGTATTTTTAAAGAATAGAACCCCTTGGCTAGGCATATCACGTTAGGATGCACAAAAATCTACTCAAGTATTCTCAAGCCAGTTCGAGAAGCGTCTCCATGACCTGTAAGAGAAGACAAAATAAAGGAAGGAACCCCATGGGCCTATTTTGATTTGGAATCTAATGAAAACAACAAGTGTGGGGTTGGAATTGTAATCCACCTAAATGAGCACAAAAGCCTCAAAGCGTTAGTGGGCTGGGGATTGGAACCAATAAGTTCTCAAAACTCTCTACCTTAAAACTTCTCCTATGCTGGCTTACCCACCTGGGCATACACTCGGTTCAGATCTTTAGGTATTTCATGGATATCATTAAATGGTTTAATGGTGTGAGTATATGCCAGAATTACATCTTATCCCAAATATTAGAAGAAGAAAAACATTTTAAAAAAATAATGACTTTTCTCTATGTCATATATATAGGGAACGTAATAGCACAACAAACTAGCTTTCTAAAGCGGGTCTCCAACAAGATTTGGATAGTTGGAGGATAGAGGAAGTAGACCGGGATGAGATCCGTGTGTCAAATCAGCCACCATATGCATAATTTTGACATATTACTTTGGTTTCGACATATGATTTCTTGTTATGACATTTAATTTTTTTTCCTGTTTCAGTTTCTCGTCTACAACATAAGAGTTTTTTCCTTTACAATTTCAGTATCTAAAAAACATTATCACTGACCTGGTTAAAATACTTTTTAAAATTCTAGCTAATTCCACTCTTGTTTGGGTTGTTTTCCTCATTGAGGAGGCCGGGGAATGGCTCAGGATATATCTTTTGAGACTCTAATATACATTTTTTGTATGAGTTTTGGTTTTTATCCTTTTGGTGACTTGTCACTAAAAGCTAGTCCAATATCTCACTTGGGTTGCTTTCCTCATTGAGAAGGCCCGAGATAAAAGGATCAGTGAATGTTTTTCATCTAAAGTGAGATGGTAGAGTTGGAAGACACTAAATTACCATTTTAGAACAACTCTATGATTTGAACAAGTCATACAATTAACTGAATGCTTAATTTCATATACTATGTAACTTTTTAGAAATCGTAATAAAAAGTTTGAGTTTTTCCTTGGAAAAAAAAGGTTTGGAAGTTTAGTACTTAAGCATTGTAAGTGGGTTGTTGAGGTACTTTATTATTGGGGTTTGTGATTGATTGTGTATGTAATTGGTTTTTTATTTGATGTCTTTTTGAGTAAGTGGTAATGGAACGGGCTTACTTATAGTCAACTATGGGTGAAATTGAGGTTGTGGAGGTTGTAATCATGGAGAATAGTATTCAAACTACTATTGAGGATATTGAGGGACATATTGAGGATATTGTGTATTTACAATAGGACCATGTTGGTGGCCAAAACTAACTCCACTAACATTTGGGAATCCACCCGGCTAGAGCTCCAAATCAGACTCTTTTCATTGAAACAAGTGGTTCCTACTAGTATTTTTGGTCTAGTTACCTGTGACAACTAATAGTGTATGGGGATGAAGTGGATGTTGATGATAAATAATAAACTAATGTAATTAATATAAAAATTAAAAAAATAATAATATAATTATCCTTTACCCAGGTATATTAAGTTATATGTGCTAGAAAAAATACATTGTTCATGAAAAAAAGAATTCCCATGAATTAACGTTGTTAAAATCAATAAAAGAATTGATTTGTTTGAATAGTTAATCAATCAATTATATAATCTCATCATATATTAAAAATAATTTTGTTTTTTTTCTCTATGTTATGTAATCTAATCCACACACATTAAAAGTGATAATTCTAGAATCAATAGAAGTGCATACATGAAAAATATCTCAATATTACAATTCCTTTAAAAATAGAGTTCATACGGAGAAGATAAAAGTACCCATATTGTTGGAAATTTTGGAATTAAACTTGGTTAAAGTAAAACTTGATTTCAAATATGCAATAAAATCTTTGTTTTTCTTCAAAAATCCACTTGCAATGATTTCAAGAGGGATATTTATAGATTTTTTTAAAAATAAAGAGCATGACTGCTCTCCATGAAAATTCTCACTTAAAGCATAACAAAATTAATGAAAAAGAAAATGGTTGTAACAACTCTCAACTAGTTGAAGATGAGAAAATCGTTCTTTTCCATAACCTTTGATATCTAGAATAACTATCAGCTCTGGATGGGAACGAGGTTTGATGTTAACTTGGTAGTTGAAGACAGAAACTCTCAAAGGTGGCAGCGTTTGGATGAAGGTATTAGTGAGTACCTTTAAAACTAGACAATGGCTATGAGGTTTGACCAAAAAATACAAATTGAGTTCAATATTAACTTTAGATAACTAGTCAATTCTCTAAACAAATGCTTCCATCTCTTCAAGCCAATTTATGAGCAATCTCTATACATCTGGGAAAGATTCTTTTGGACAATTGGGGATCATATTTGATTCAAGAAATCAATAGTTGATGGATTTGAGTATGTAATTGATAACTCCCTTTCATCATTGATGAGTTTCTTAATTAACCAAACAAAACTCAGCTTTCCATATTTTTAAAATAATTGGCTCTTGCATTTCATCTATTTTAGGAAAGCCATATTTCTTCTATTCAACATTGTTTTTCCATTTTAGCATCTAATTGAGATCTCATTTGGCTTGATCATAACATGTTATCATATCCATCATCTCATCAGTGAAAGTATTACCCATTTTGCATTGCACTTGAATCAATTCTAGTTTCTCATGGAATAATTGTTGTTTCTTTTGTAGTTGGGAATTAAGGTCATATGCCTCTTGTTAAAATTTCACCAAATGGGGAGTCCCAGCTTACAATCACTTAAATTTATGTTGTGACTCCCTGAATTGTACATATTTTTTCCTAATCTTGTTTGCATGTTGGATTTTAAGTGCACTGAACTTATTTTTAGTTCTATTAGTGTAATTTACTTTTGATTTAATTGAGTTTTCCATTGTGTTCTTAATTTCTCTTTTTCATTCATAAATTCTTTCTCCATAGTGGAAATCTTTTCATCCTTCTATCTAAGAAATTCTTGCACCTTGATTCCTTTATCCATGGTTGCAAAGGCATATGAACCAGTAAATTGATTTAGTTTCCCAAGCTCTTCAGTAGGGGCAACAAAGGATCCTTTCCAGAGAACTTCATCAATATTCCTATTCTTCCTACCTCTTTTGACCATAGATTTGTTCATTGGCCTGTAAAAAATTTCCATTGGAGGAATCTCCTCGATATTGAGGAATACTTCAAAGGAAGGATTAGTAGGAATAATCTCTACCTTAGGCTAGGTAGCCAATGGTGTCTTCACAGTTATTGATTTCTCTAGCGTGATATTTTTCTAGAAATAGGGATTAATTCGTAGATTTTGTTGTTGAGAAGTGGCCTCTCCTTATAGAATCATTTTTCTTGTTCCCCTTGATTGGCTTCTTTTAGGGCCTGACCAAACTATTCCCAAACGTTTTCCATCCTTGGATCTACTCTATAGGGTTTTTAGGAACTAGTTGTTGTTCTTTGTTGTAGCTGAGAAGGGACCACTAGTTGCTAGTATAATTCTTGTTTAGTAGAAGCCTTGGTGTCCTTTAGAGATGTTTTTTTTATATGGGAAGTTGTAATAAGTATATAGGTAGAGGACCCAATCTTACATTTATGAAAGTGAAAAACTGTTCTCGCTCCTTCATTGACATTGTCTCATCTACATTAATCAAAATTATACTATAAGAGGAGGCTTTGATAGATTGATAATCAAATTTATGTTCCCGATGCACATATTTTCTAATGCTAGAAGTTATGGAAACTTGTTTTTCCACTCCAATAGGATCATAAGGACTAGCCAAGATGGTGGCCAAATTAAGCACTTCAATATATTGCAACTCTTTCTTAGCATGTCCATAATTGGCCAGAGATGAAATACCAAAAGATAGAGGGAACTGAGGCCAAACCTTCTTGTTGGAATCTTTCGATGCCTTGGTAATTCCATGGCCTACTATTTGGTAAGCCACTTCCCTGTACAGATGTTTGTCTAGAATATAAAGGGTAAGGGCATGGGGTTCTCAATATATGTAAATTATTGTTCACCAAACTAATTCCCAATATTTGTGAGGTTTTCCATAGTTTATGAGGACATTTTGGAAGGTTTGGTTCCAAATATGGTTTCATAGATAAGGATAATGACCTTGTGGCAAATCTGATAAAAATGGCCAAAATAATTGGACTCCCAAAGTATATTGTCATAAATATGGATTGGTGAGGGGTTAGAAAGAGTCCATTTCCATCGAATGGCTAGGAAATCAAGAGAAAAACAAAGACAGCCCATGTTGTAGGATGACATGTAAAATGGAGGGATTTTATTCTTGGACACAGTTTGGGAGGTAAAAAAAGCCAAAATGTGCTTGGCTAGGTTATTGAATAATATAATGTCATAGTAAAAAATTTCACCCTCGGAAGCCCCATCAATTAAGGAAACCCAACTATCAGGAAATTCGGAAACATTGGGATAGGCATGCAATCTACAAATCATGGAGAAAGTTTGACTAAAAGGGGAAACCAATGAGTCTATTAAGTACTTACTGTCCTTCTCATCTTTATGTCTACTTATTTCTTTCCGACATTACTTGATGTACTCATATGGTTCCCCATGATTCTTTAGGAAGTCCTCCACATACTGCTTGTTGTAAATGCATTGCAGGTTTGGTAAATGGTACATGGACTAGAGGTCCTTTTCTATGAATGATCCAATTATGGTGCCTTTGTACATGTGAAAATTCCACTCATTAATATTCACAATTTCAACAACCCTTCTAACCATTTCTTTATATGGAATTAGTCGAGGCCTCACTCCAATTCTATGAAAGAAATAATTTTGCATGGGTTTGCCTCTGAAGTGGACATTTCATAGTCAACCGTAATTGTACTCACTATCACCCTAGGCTCCTCATCCTCAAAGTATCTGTAGATGGATTCCCATGTGGAGTGCCCTGAATCTATGGTAGAGATTGTATTTGACAATAACCTTGCACCTAGTAGTTTTCAACATATTGTTTCCTTGCATGGGCCAATATATTGTTATATGAGTGCCTTCTTCTTCGCTTCAGATTTCTACATTTCTTCTCGGTGAGAGGAATCAAATATTTCCTGTAAAAATAGAGAGGTTAACATAGAAGAGTTATTACAAAAAAAAAATGGAACAAAATAGTAACATAACAATTAAATGTGTTAAATAAACTAATTTATAACCATACATGAGCCAACGCAAACCATCAATTAAAGCTTTGGGTTGATTGGACAAGGAGGATTTGGGAGGCCATGTGAAGGATGTAACATCACAACCCGGGAGTATAAATCCTGTAAGGAATTCTAATTGATATTTACTAAAATCTCTGGTGTTCTAAGGCTCCAGGGTTCTAAAGGAGCATAAGTGGAGCGGAAGCCTTGAAGGGAAAATCCTAGAATGAAATGAAAAAAGGATCCAAGGAAATATGGTGCAGGATGACTTAAATATGAGAGAGGGATATCTGGAAGCCTAGATGCCCGCAGGTGTTGTTAATTAGAATTTGAAAAATTCTACAAGATTTTGGGTAGGCGGGACATAAAAAGGAGAGGGTTCACATATTATTAAATCAGGGTGAAAACATAAAATACAAGAATGTGGGTCATATGCACGCTAAGGTGAAATGGAACATGGATAGCCGAATGCCCAAAGGTTTTTCAGAAAGAGAGGTTTTAAATATGTTACTGACTTCTGAGGTTTGTGTGCTTCATAAAGCAGAGTAGCAGAAGTGGGGCATTTTCATTTTAAAGGAAAATTAGTGAAAAATGAAGACATGGGACAACTTTTTTAAGCGCACTATTCGAAAAAAATGATGATGTGTCTCTTGGAAATCAGTGTCCCTACAGGTTTTATGGAATTCAAGTATATAAGAGCTATAAGGATCCAGGGTTCTAGGATTTCAAGGTCCCCAGATACCTAAATAACTTTGTGAATTTGTGATTTTTCCATTTATTTGAAGACTTAAGTCGAGGTTGTGGTGGTTCTTATGTGCGTGAATTTTATTATGGAAACAAAAAGTTAAGGGCCTAAATGCTTCTTAAATGTAACATTATATGCTAAGCTCAAAACAAAACCCATGATTATTATGAATAAAAATTAACTGGGGTTTGTTGTTTGTTACAACAATTTACAATGCACCAGGTGAAACAATTATCTTTGTAATGAATATCAAATTTATAAAGATAAAGGAATAAATTTTGGATGACATCATAATGCTATAATTCAAATTTTCCATCATAACTTTCCCTGATAAACTAAACCAAGAGAGATTATCATCATTATTTGTGAACCTTATAAGTATTTCCCCCCAGAAGGTTTGCAACAATAGAAAGTTATGCATTAACAAAAAAAATTTGATTCTCAATCATCTTTGAGAACACAAATCGATATGTAGTGTTCAGTGTTAAAAATAAGATAAAATTCCACAAGTAGAGCCACTACTACTGACAGGCTTCCATAGCCTCTACATGGTTACCTTTTAACCCTAAAAATTCCAATGTACCATCCATTGTAAAGAGTTTTTAGAGAAATTATATTTGAAGCAATTTTATGTTTTGAATTTAAGTTAATTGAAAGCCATCGTCTTGGCTTGGTGACCAGATGTCCCATAACACCCAACAAAAGTTAACAAGATGACTTGTGGTGAGACATCTTTTCTTATAGTCATATGGATAAAAGAAAATGTCTTGGCTTGGTGATTATATGTGGTAAAGTCGTAAATATCAAACCCCATGATCATGGTATGTCAGCGCATGATGAGGCCTCCTATATTAGAAATAATCTGGTCATCGGAGATGAGACCAAACTATAGCGAAATAACTATTCAATGTTTGGGACTAGTGTATACTCAAAACAAGGCCATAAAATTATAGAATGTTAGTACAAGGATATAAATTATTTGGAAAACTTTGGGATTAGAGGAAAATCTAATAAAAACCTCATTCATTTCTCCTAAAACTTTGACCTTTGTCCTATCTAGTTGAACTATTTGAGTAGTAGATTTTTGAGGCTTCACATTTAATTTTAAGCATACTGAATAGGGCATGGTATTTGATGAAGCTCTTAATTTGACTATAAAGATATGAACATTTTTATTAAATATTTCAAAGGTTAAGAAGAATGGAGGTGTATGTGAGTTTGACTTATCTCCAATTAGTATAACAATTGTTGGATCAATCTTATCTAAAGATGAGGAAAGAGACTTAGATTTAGCCTTAGTTTTAGGAGTCTTAGTTGTAACATTAGTTGAAGTCAATGAGGAAGTAGGAAATGCATTCAAAGAATTTAATAATAACTTTTACTATTCTTTTAACTTACTTATTTCATAGAGTGAAAAATTGGCCTTGGTTTTCTTCATGTCTTCAAAATGTTATACTCAATAATATCAAATACTATCAAATTTTTAGATGAAGGTGAAGCTAAGTAAAAATATTTAGGTTTAGTAGATGAAGAACCAATAGATTGACTAGAGCTCTTCTTAGATGTAACTTTTTCAGCTAAATAATCACATGTGGCTCTCTACCCTTTTAAGGGTGCATCTACAAGTCCTTTTCTTCTTGTTAGATCTAAGATTTTTGTGATCCATAATGTAGAGAGTAGTGTTTCGGATCAATCACATAGTAAGAATTGGGTCAACGTTTCAAACCAACTAATGTGGTTCATCCTCAGGACAAGGTGAGAAACCATACGATCTGAGAGAATAAATAACAAGCATGCATCAAGGTTTTCACCCTAATTACTAATACTACGCAATTAAATCATTCATAGATAATATCATTATTATATAAATAAATAATATTATTATTTGGCTTTTAAATTTTTTTTTTTTTCTATTACAAACCTAATAACTAATCTCAACCAAAGATTGTTATATATATTATTGACTAATTGATTATAATGGCTAGTTTTATTAAATAGGTTAAATTTATCTATTAATATTTATAAATTATGCTTAGAAAATATTACTAATTTAAATTGACGAATATATTAAGTATTAGTTTAATATTATTATTAACTAATCTATTGAAGATAATAGCTAGTCTTCTACCTAACTTACCATGAATAACTCAACCCTAACTTACAATTTTATACCAACTAGTTAATCTTAGATTATATTATTATTTAATTCGATAAATAATTTACAATTTCAATATTAAATATTTAATTATCACATAACAATTATTTTCTTACTTAATTATTTTATTTTACCAATGGTTAGTTTTTGAACGGCTTACCCTGAACCTTGATGCGTCCCTGCTATTTATTCTCTCAGATCGTATGGTTTCTCACCTTGTTTAGAGGATGAACCACATTTGTTGGTTCGAAATGTCGACCCAATCCTTACTATGTGATTCATATGAAAGACTTCTCTCTACTTTTCTTCTTGTTGTAACAAGTAGAGTTTCTTCTTCATCTTCATCTAAATTAGGAAAAATAAAATCCAAAATTCCATGTGCTTTAGCTAATTTTTCTTCAGCCTTTTCTTCAATGGATTGTACTTTTTCTTCCTCATCATCATCAATAATTGATATTTTTTATGGTGGTTGAGGAGGGGATAAACCTTGTTGATTCCTGTTTAAAGGCCTTAAAGGTCATTTTGAGGAAGAATGCTCAGTAACTTGTTTCTTTAACTCGACCATTTCATTTGACAGTGTTTTAAGAACTTTTTGCAAGACTTCCATGTCATAAGGATATTTTGTAGTTTTATTTTTGGGTTCTTCCTTGAATGTTACTTTATTTGTGGGCTTCCTTTCCTCAACAACAACTTTCTTCTCTAGTGCTAACAATATTTTTTCAACTGCCAAGTCTTCTTTCATGTTATCAGTGAGTGCTTTTTTTGTGCTCTATCAACAACCATATCTATATTTTAAGAAAGATAACTAATATACCAATAAAATTGAACTTATTCATCTAACTTGGATCTAGTTGGGATATTATTCAAAGGTTTATTAAATCTTGAGTTAAAATATCTTACTTTTTCATTGGGCATGACCCTGAGATTAGATAAATAATTGATTAATGTGGCTAGTGTCTTGTCTTCTCCATATTTCTTAAGAAATTTCTCTTCAAATGTATCCCAACTATGTATTGATCCAATAGATAGAGAGAAATACCAGGACCTAGTTGATCCTTCAAATGTGTAAGGAAAAATCCTACAAACTAAATCCTCCTCAGAGACACCATTAAGATTGATGTCCAAAATGAAATTATCAGGATTTTCCTCTACTGGAAGATCATCATTTGGATTGAATTTTGGTAGCCATATCTCTGGATGTTTAGGAAGAGGATGCAAAGGAGGTTTCACAGCTACAACTCCTGGGTTGTTACAAGGTTTTTATACCATTTTTGGATTTTTAATATGACCTGTAGTGGAGACCTAGAAGTAGATGTACTTGATGAAAGAGCCCTCGAAATAAAAATAGGTGAGGATTCCCTTGTAGAACTAGTAATAGTAGTAGTACCTGTTGGTTGGATGGAAACATAAACAGTGGAAGAAATTGGTGAGGTTGTGGATGTATGAGTGAAAGAGGATAAAGTGTGGTAGGAATGTGGTAAAGAAGAGAACGATATATTTTGTGATGAAAATGATGGGATTGTAGGAGTAAGACGAGGGGAAGACTATGTGATAATCTCACTAGAGGTGAAATGAGATCTAACAGTTGGTCATTTCCTATGTTACGCTTGAAGAGGGAACTCAAATGGTTTGATTCATAATTTTTCACTTTGTGCTATGTTCAAGACTCTAGAAGATTTTAAAGATGATACGATGCTACCTTTATAACGTTTGGGAATATCATACAACTCTTTAGAAATTGAAAACTCTTCAAGTTTATGAATAATGGTTTGGATTTCAAAAGGCTCAATAAGTTGAGCAGGGAGAGGAGTATTTACGGAAGGCTCACATATAGATATTCTTACAAGGCTGGGAGATTTATGAGAAGGACATATAACTTACAATCCAAGGGGTGGAGAATGAGAAGGGGATCTAGAAGTTGATGGTGAGTGTTGGGGCAAAGATTTACTATTGGAATGGGTACTTGATTTATTATGTAATATTTTTTCCATTAAAAGTATGATGGCCATCCTTCTAGCACCAAATATGTTGATGGCCATAATTAACTACATCAACATTTGGTATTCCACTCAGTCATAGCCCCAAATCAGACTCTTTTTCAATTAAGCTAGTGGTTCTGACTGGTATTTTGGGTCCAGTTACCCATGACAACTAATATTGTATGGGGATGAAGTGGATGGTGAAGATAACTGATATAATAATGTAATTATATAAACTATAACTAATCTAATATATAATAATTTTACTGGAGTATATTAAGTTATATGTACTAGAAAAAATAAACAATTTTTCATGATAATAAAGATTCCCATGAATTAATGTTGTTAAAATAAATAAAATAACTGATTTGATTGAATAGCTAATCAAAAAAATTATAAGCTCATCGCATATAAAAAAAAAAAATCTTTTTTTCATTGTATGTTATGCAATCTAATCCACACACATCAAAAGCGATAATGCTAGAATCAATAGAAGCACATACATGAATACTATCTAAATATTTAAAACAATTAATTTAAAAATACAGTGTGTACAAAGAAGATAAAAGTATCTGTACTGTTGGAAATATGTGCATACTGGAATTGGAATTGGTTCATATTATATTAAGGTACAACTTGAGTACAAAAGTGCAACAAAATATTTTCTTTTCTTCAAAATTCAGAACCACTTGCAATGATTTTGAGAGGGGAATTTATAGAGTTTTTTTACAATAAAGAGCAGAAATCCTCTCCCTAAAATTTATCACCTAAAGAATAAAAAAATAAGATAAAAAGGAAATGATTGTAACAACTCTCAACTAGTTAAATATGATATAACAATTATGTCATAACCTTTGAATATCTAGAAGCACTTCCATCTATGGAGTGGAACAAGGCTTGATGTGCACTTGGAAGTTGAAGATAGAAGCTCTCAAAGGTGGAAACAATTGGATGGAGGCATTAGAAGCTACCTTTAAAACTAGCCAATGGCTATGAGGTTTGACCAAAAATTTCCAATTTAGTTTGATATTAACTTTAGCTAATTCGTCAATTGTCTTAACAAGTATTGCCCTCTATTCAAACCAACCATTGAGCAATCTTTGTAGATATGGAAAAGAATATTCTAAACAATTGGGGATCATATTTGATTCAAGAAATGAATCATTGATGGATTCAACTATGAAATTTGATAAATCCCTTGCATCATTAATGATTTTCTTAACCGAATGAATCTTTCCATATTTTGAAAGCAATTGGCTTTTGCATTTCATCTATTTTAGAAATCTTAGATTTCTTCCCTTCAACATTGTTTTGTCTTAGCATCTAATTTAAATCTCGTTTGGATTCATCATAACATGTTATCATATCCAGAAACACAATAGTCAAAGTATTACCGAATTTTCATTGCACTTGAATCAATTTTAGTTTCTCATAAAATAGTTGTTGTGGCTTTCGTAGCTAGGCATTAAGGTCACATGCCTCCTATTAAATTTCACCAGATGGGGAGTCCCATCCTGCGATTTCTCCAATTTTTACTACAATTCCTTGAGTTGTACATATTTCATCTTAATCTCCTCTACATGCTAGATTTGAAGTGCATTGAATTGCTTTTGCAATTATATCAATGTAATTTCCTTTTGATCTAACTAAGTTTTCCATTATGTTCTGAATTTCAGTTTTTCATTCATAAATGCTTGCTCCATAGTGGCATTGTTTTGATCCTTCTCTCTAAGTAATTCTTGCACCTCAATTTATTTATCCATGGTTTTACAGGCATATGCACTAGTAAGCTGAGCTATTTTCCCAAGCTCTTCACCAGGGGCATGAGAGGATCCTTTCTAGAGAACTTCAAGAGAAGTGGGTTCTCTACCTTAGGTTGGATAGTTCATCATATCTTCTCAGCTACTAACTACTATGACATGATATTTTGATAGGAATAGGGATATTTTTCTAGGAAGAGGGATTACTCTATAGAGTTTTTTGTCATAAGCAACCTCTCCTTTTAGAATCACATTTTCTTGTTCCCCTTGCTTGGGTTGTTTCAAGGCCTGATCAAATCATTCCCAAACCTTTTCCATCCTCATATCTACTATATAAATATCTCCATCGGGGCTTGAATAACTAGTTGTTTCTTTTTGTTGTAGCTAAGGAGGTACCACTGGTTGAGAGGATACTTCTTTCTAAGTATAAGCCTTGGTGTCCTTTAGAGATGCTTGCTTTTGTAGAGGAAGTTGTAATAAGTCTATAAGAAGGAGAGCGAATATTTCATTTCTGAAAGAGAAAATATATTCTTTCTCCTTCAATGATAGTGTCTCATATACATTAATAAAATTTGTACTAGAAGAGGAGGCTTCAACAAATATCTCATCAAATTTATGCTCCTCATGTAGATATTTTCTAATCCCAGAAGTTATGGCAACATGTGTTTCCACTCCACTAGGATCATAATCCCTAACCGGTATGGTAGCCAACTTTAGTACTTCAATATATTGAAACTGTTTATTAGCATGTCCATAATTGGTGAGAGAGAGAATATCAAAAGATAGAGGAAATTGAGGCCAAACCTTCTTGTTGGAATCTTTCAATGCCTTGGTAATTCCATGTCCTATTGGCTTGTAATCCATTTCGTGGCACATAAGATTTTTTGGAGTATAAAGGGGTATGGCATGGGGTTGTGCATTGCTACCCAAGACTCTAATAGATGTATATGAATCTTCACTAAAGCAATTGTCAATCTTCGTGAGGTTTTCCATAGCTTTCAAGGACATTTTGGGTGTTTTGGTTCCAAATATGATTTCATAGATAGGGATACCAGAGTGCCTTTGATCCGGAAATGGAGTTTCAGCTGAGAGAAAAGGATATTTCAACACTTCACAAGATGCAGAACAAGGCAGTGAATGTAGAGGCTCATTTGCTGATCTTGAGGGCAAGGTTGAAGGAAGAATAAAAGAAGAATGTTTCAGAGCAGCTGACACTTTCAGAGGAAAAGCTTGATCTTTTTGTAAATGCAGTAGAAGAGATGGTGCAGGAAATGACTGCAAAGAATGAAAGTAACATTCAAGAACAAGCGACTGACCCAAAACATTTTGTTTCTGATCCCAATTGTCATAGTGATTTTTTTATAGATCATTGTGAAGGAGAGAAAGTTGTTGATATGATGTGTTTGTTTGGTGTTGAGTTGCCTCAGTTTGATCAGTATGATGCTGATTATGTTCTCCAAAAAGAAGCTAATCTTGCAGATGAATCAGCAGCTAGTTTGTGCGAGGAGGAAGTTCACTTTAAACAACTCGAATACAGTGATCAACCGATGCATATCAGCTATGACAATGATGAGGAAAGTGCATCAAAGTTTGAAGTAAGTGAAGGATATTTTCCTTTTTTTTTCGATTCGTTTAAGTTCATTAGAGATAACTACCATGCAATCAGAAATCAAACGTCAACAAGTCTTGCTTTGAATCATGTTGAGAGCAATGAAAATTTTGTTCAAGACTTCTCATATTCAGATTTGCAACCCCCGAAATCCATTGATTGTTAAGTTGCAGCTGAAGACTTGCAAGTGGACAAACATGATTTAATGATTCAAGGTGACTCCATACCATTCGGTTTTGAATCATTTCAGTTTTTGAAGGGTAGATTGCATAGTAAATCTTCAAATGAATAGCCTATAACAAATCAGCAATCTCTCAATGTTAATCTTGAGGATGAGACAGCTAACAAAATTCTTGAGCAGCCTGGTGAGCATCAGATTTGCAGCCACCAAATGAAATTGAAGGGCAGATTACAAATGAAGGTGTGGAAGATGAAATACATGATTTGATGATGCAGGAAGATTCTATACCCTTTTGTTTCGAAGCATTTCAGTTTATAAGGTATAATCTTCGTAAAATCTCTCAAGAAAAAGATCAACAGCTAGAAGGATGTCATACATTTTCAATGGATACATTATAGCAGTCTTCTCAAGTTTTTGATGATCCTATTGCACGTGTGTTGGATGATGTTTGTTGTAAAAGTTTTCCTTCATTAGCTAACCATGTGCCAGAAAATAATATTGATGATAATCTTCTTCAAAGGTCACCTTCATTCTCTTGTTTAACAGATTTTTCATTACAAAGCCCTCATCAAGGTTTGCAGTCATATGAGGAGATTGATAAAGGAGACTTTTGTTCTGTGTGTAATCAGCAACGGAGTTTGGATTTTCATGAATTTCAGGATCATTTTGATAGCTTACAGCAATCACCAAAGAAACACAGCACAGATGTGAGGGAAGTCTTGATATCCAGCTATGAAGATTACTTGGACCAGAGCTATGTTTATGAAGATCCTTTCGCAGTATTCTTGCAGTCATCCAGTCAATTTGTGCTTTGCAATTTTATCAGCAGTCAGCTTGAATTCAAATTTCCATGGGAGTTGCCTTTCAATTCTTTCCTTTTCCTGCGCATCGGAAAACATGTGGGAAGAAATCAAACAGCATCCAAGATGCTTACATGGTTGCATTGGTTGTTTCATTTCACTTGATCAGGTGACGAATGGAAAAATTAGAGTAGGTTGTATTGAATAAGTTTCATATTTAGTATATTTCCAGTTTGTTTCTTGTGTTTAAGTATCGAGTCAGTTCTTAGTTGAGTGAGAGTTAATTTATGTCGTCAAGTCATCAGTTCTCAGTCATGCATTTTAGTTTGAGTTTTTGACTCCATTGCCCAATCGATGAAGGCATTGTCTGCTCTCCCAGAGATTTGCCGATCTTGGCACCTCCAAGGAGCTACCATCCCCATTGGAGCCAATATTAGTGTCAGCCTTTGCAGCCTTCCTCCAGTGATCAAACATGCTCTTACAAGTGATTTTAAGGTGTCAAAATCAAATTTTGTCATTTCAGTAAGTCTTCAAGCAAAATTTGGTCACTAGGCATTAGGTCTAGGGTTTGCTTTCACTCCTTTCAAAGTTGCCCAAATGTCGGTCCATGTCACCATTCAGTTGAGTGTACCATTATTCAGAGGGTTTTCATCATCATGTCAAATTCCATTGGGTCATTTTACAGCTTGTTCATGCTTCAGTTGTGCCTAGGTAAGGTCCATTTCCCTCTCCTAGGGTTTTGGAGGTAATTTCTCTTGGATGGTCAAATCATCAAAAAAACTTGTATCCCAATGTTCACACACCTTCCCCTATCCTTAATGTACCTTATTAAACACTTCCCATCACTGATATCCCCCAAATTCCTCAATTTTGCACAAACACTAATTTCTTGCTACAACCTGGCAATTTTCTAGGTTGGGCCTGTGTTTTTCCCTTTTGGACCCCTTCCCCTCACTCAATCTCTGATATTCCACTTTCCCCTGCTTCCTAACATCCCTCCCTACTTCCAAAAATTTCCCCCAGAATTTAGAAGCCCTTATCCCCTTCATTTCGCTTCATTCGACAAAATTCCTTGTTTCACACATCGGGATAGGTTTCACTAAAATGATGTTTCTAAGCAATAAAAGATGAATTTTGGAAACCGGAGAGAGGGGTTTGTCCACAACAAGCCAATAAAGAAAAACCTCATTCATTTTTTACACACGTGTCATGGTTTTAGAGAAATGTCAACAATACAATCGCCTCTGGAGAATTGATGCACCTCTGAAGTGACCTTGGGAAAATCAAGTTTTCTCCTAGCTGGGTTGGCCAAATAACTTTCTTGATGAGTCAAAGGATAACTAGACAAAAATATATTTCTAATGAGCTATCATGAGCTCAATTGGGAGTTGAGGAAGGCATTCAAAAGTTGACTGCAACAACACTTTTCCTTGAGGCAGCCTCATTTGGCACATTTTGACCAATCTTGGGATATTTGATTTTTGACAAGGCAAATGAACTCCAAATTAAAAAATTCTAGTTGGGTTGGAAAGTAGACTCAAATACCTTTCCAAAGAGGTATCCCACACCTAATGTCAACTCCGGAAAGGCCTCCAAACTCTCCTGCGAAAGGGCGCTACGCAGAGGGTCTATGCGCCGGGCGCCTCAAGCCCAGTGCGCTGCACTTTCCCTATGCGTCGCGCGCCTCGCGCGATGCATAGTATTGGGAGGTCCAAATGAAAAATGGCTTGCAGTTTTGGATTTTTCATGAGAAATCATGAATTTTTGTACTTGGACAAGAAATTTGGGCAAGTTTTGTGTCTCCAAAAGGTCAAAAAAACATGCAAAAAATGACCTCACTGCCCCTTTTTGGACACACAGGAAGTAGTCTAGGGAGAATGCACTTTTGGAGGGGCAAATAGACACCAAATTGGAAAATTCCACTTGGGTTGGAACGTATACAGGCACGTATTTCCAACAAGACAATCCGAGCTCAATTTGGACTCCTGCAAGTGCCCCAAAAGTAGGCTGAAAGGCACGCGACACATAGAGCTCAGGCGCGCGGCGCATAGAGATTTTTGGTCAAATTTTCACCTTCCAGCTCAGAAATTCGGCCAGTTTGACTAGTTTTGATTTGTGATGTAATTTTTGAATTCTCTTGATGTAATTTATTGAACATGATGTAATTTTGACACTTAGTTACTTGTTCTAAAAGATTCATTCACCAAAGAGTGAAAATTTAATGAATGAATTGGTTTCCTACCTTATAGAGGCAAGTTGTTTTGACTGCCTAGATTGTAGTGCTTTGTTTAGAGTTGGTTGAAACAAGTCCTAGGATGATGAGCTCGACCCCCATAGGCAAGGGAATGGGTTGGCTTGCCTATATTATGTATTTTCTAAGTCATTTTCAGGGTTGGACCCTTGGGAAAAGCTTGACACTCTATTGTACATTCACTTCTGCATTTTTGGAAAAGGAAAGACTAGGGTTTTGCAGCACTGTTTGGGATCCATGTGGCTTTATGCGTTGATGGTGTGTTTCTTTTAGTATTTGTAAGTTTTTACGTATATCATTTTCCTTCTCTCATCTTTTGCAATTGAACAAATGAAGTGTTAAGGTAGAATCCATAATTTGTTATGCTCTGCCTTTAAGTTTGTTTGATTTTCCGTGTTTTCATCTGTTTATGGAGAATCCTTGAAAACTTCTTGCGCTCCTTAACTTATCACCAGTTAGATCTAGCCATTCATTCTCTTTAAAAGCATCAATATGATCGCCTTCCTTGCCCCAATCGGACCTCTGCAAAAACTGTGTCTCATCCCCGCACCCAAAATTGCCTTTCCCTTTGATTCAACAAAAACCCCAAAAATCAATTTCAAACTCCTTGTATTTCATACCTAGCCTAAAATTAATTACCAATTTAGTCATCTCGAGCCTCATTGATTACCTTTTGCCGAGATTGACCCGGAGAGAGCCCTCTCCTGTCCCCGTAGGGCTAGCTACGAGGCTGAGCATGGTTTGATGTGGTGTTGAGTTTTACCTTATTTCAGCCTAAGGTAAATTTGAGCGCTAACAGGATCAATGTCCATTTTCACCCTTATGTTGAGCTTATGCTAGAGGCCATTCATTAGACTTGGAGAAGGAGTGTTGGAGATTTTCTTGGCTTGGAATTGGATTACCACTCAAGTAGAGCCTTTCAACATCAAGGCTATGGTTGTAAAATTCCTCTTTATTCTTTAAATAATAATACAACTGTTGGTTCACCTTCCCAATATATATGTTCATGTATGTATTTGTTTGGCATTCCTTGATCCACTAAATAGATTATTATTGGATTTTCTATTGGTTTTGGTATTTTTTGTTGTCTCTTGGTTGTTTGTGTAGGTACATAATCATTGAAAGAAGTAGGAAAAGGACCTTGACACAAGTAGTTCAAGGATTTCAAATAAGGGAATCAGAGTAGCATCAGAGTAAGGCAGATCTCCTCTCTTTTTCTATTTTTCAATCATAATCTAGGAACACGTCTAGTTGATTGTCCTCTCAAGTTGCTAGACCCACTCATTGGTCTAGAGGGATCGTCTCTGTCTGGAGGATTAACATTGACAATAGGGCCAATTACTAACAACCAAATGATGTCACACACGTCTTATAGGGGTTACAGGTCACTTAGAGGCTAAGCAACTATCCCAAGTGGTTAAATCCTGAGCTGAACCAAATTTTCATTGCCTTGGTCCCTCAACCATTCCCACAACAAGGAATCCATGTAGTTGGAAGCCTGCAATCACATGCACAAGCCTGCATCCATGTGGTTGCAAGCTAAACTTTCCAGTTAAGAGAACACGGTCCCAAATTAAAAGCCTAAATTCCAATTCAGTCTCCAGATCACAACTCATAACTTCATGTAACTTCTTAGATGCTTAAATGGCATAACAAAAAAGATAAACATTCAAACTTGAGTCAGAGAATTTTCCTAACTAGGCCTAACTATGAGAGTCATTTCGTCAATCATATTATGAATATGTAATCTAGAGGTCATGAATGCATATCTGAACATAGGGTTCTGATACTTATCTAAGAATCATCACAAAAGTCTAATGAACTCTCATAGTAGATTCAATAAATTTTGTTAGCTCATGCATTCAATAACCATTCACCAACTAATCAAAACATGTCGAGAGCGATAACTAGAACCTATTATGAAACCATGCGTATAACCAACATATAACCAAAATAATAACCATGATATAAAAACCATCAAAGACACATAATAACAAGTACAAGTAATCATGAAATACAAGAGGAAAAGAGCTCTTATTAACACATGTCAAATCCAACCAAGTCAGGGAATTCTACATACCGCCCGACCAGAGATTGGGCTGAACCAAATATTTCTTTAAGCCAATCACCCCTATGCCATATTCTAAGCATGAATGTGGGACTCAAAACAAAAAAAAAAATAGACTTCTCGGAGATTAAACCACCTCCACACTCATACTTTACCACAATCCTGCCAAAACCAATCAAGGGATTCCTAGGCCTAAAACAAGCACATAAACTACCAAGCTTTACCACAGTCCCCAAAAACTCGGTTAAGGGATCATTGGGCCCAAAAAAAACTTGGATGCCTCATAATTTCTTCATCAATACCTTGAAGAATTTTCCCATATACACTCCCAAGATCTACTATAATCCCACAAAAATTGGTCAAGGAATTCTTAGGCCCTTGGGAATTTTCCTGAGACCATCATGCCCAGTTCCAAAACCATCTGACAGTCCAAAGCTCAACCAAATGAAATAATTCCATCACACCATGACAATCCATAAATGACAAGGCAAGGATAAAACCACTATCACACCTGGAAAAACCCATGTCGATGATAATAAGAGAGCCAAATACACACATGCATGCACCATGCATTCACAAACTGACTAGGAAATCACACATGCAACCTCTTACCTGTAAGTATTCCCACTGAGTTGCTTGACCCAACTTTTCCTTTCCTTCATTTTCTTCCTTTTTCCTCCTTTTTCTTATTTTCTCAATGCTCTATTGCTCCAAGAATGCTCTAAATGTGCAATAGTATGAGAGAACAGAAAGAATAGAGAGAGAGCTCCAAAATTGAATTGACAAAAGGTTGTGAAATGATCTTCAGAAGCCTTTTTATTATTAAGGCCTCTATTTTCTTCAATTTCTCTATTTTCCTTCAATTTTCCTCCTCATATAAACCGAGAACCTTTCACCTTCCTTTTCTCATATTTTCCTTTATTTTCATAAATAAAATGCCAAATAATGCCTATTTTCCTTTTCAATTCCTTTGCCAATTTCCTTAGCCATAATAAACCAAATGAACACGCACTTGGATTTTTTTCTCAACATTTAACATGGAATACATGTCCCATGACCATGGTCATATTTTTCCTTTATTAACTTTATTACATGAAATTTTAACCCGGGGTTGTTATAGACGCCTCCCTTTAGGGGAACACCATCCTCGGTGTTCTATGACACCTATGACCAGAAAGTCCACTAAAACCAAAAAAACTTCCCATGGAGCTTTATAACTTAGCTCGATGTAGTATTTACATTGATCAACCTGCTGAAAAGAAAAACTACATGAAAAACATGACAACTCATTGTGATATTTAAAATAATAACCATACATAAATATGTACATATACCAAAAATCCTTTTTCTTAATTGATAAGCAATGAAGGATACATAGCCTGCATTTGATGGGCCATCTCCCATGTAGCTTCATCGGGCCCAAAGTGATTCCACTACACTTTAACTTGCTCGATTGATCTATTCCAAAGAATGAGCTATTTATGTTGTAATATGCACCGAGGCTTCGATTGGAATTCTCCTACTAGATCCACTTGTAATACAAACCAACCAATCACATGATCAACATATTTCACATACTTCTTAAGCAATGACACATGGGAAACATCATGGAATTTCACTATGGAAGGCAATGCAAGCCTGTAGGTCACTGGTCAAATCTTCTCAAGGATCTCGAATGGCCCTTAATATCGAGTTGCCAACTTGGAAAATGATATAATCCTCAAGGATCTCCTCTTGGGCTTGATGCAAAAGTACACATGCTCCCCAATCTAAAAATCCTTAAATTTCCTGTGATGATCTGCATAACTCTTGTTGGGTAGCGAAGGCCCTACGTAACAATTTTTGGGCTCAAAGCCCACAATTTTGGGCAAAAGTGTGGTAAAGGCTCCACCCGAAAATAATGTAAGAAAATAGAAAGGTGAGTCGGTCTGTCCATGGTTCGTGGACCATGGAAATGTATAAATAGAGCAAGGCTCTATGGTTAGAAGGAAGTTTTTTTTGTTGTTGTAATCTTGAATGTTATGGGTTTATGAAGGCAATATTCTCTCTGTGTCTATAAGTTTGAGTCAAGGGTGCTGGTAGATAGATAGAGGCTTTGTAGCTGTGTGCACAGAGGCCTGGTAGAGTCCACAACTATGTGCACAGAACCCTACAGCTAAGCACGTAGGGCGGATCTGGTTGTATTGACAGAAGATAAATAAAGATAAGAATTTTTGAATCATTATGTGCTTTATCGAGAATCTATCTGTTGCTTATGTTCTAAATTTATGCACTGTCTTTAGAGATTATGATTGCACGCATTAGGTTTTATTATTAAATGTTTGCTTAAAGACTGTAAGAGTAAGATTAGGTCGGTAATAAATTCATTAAAAAGAAAAGTGCATCAATGCAGATCTACGCGGAAGCTTGACAGTAGAACATAGTGGTGCGAGGCCGCAGAATGGTTCGTGACCCCTCTAGACCACATTAAGACATCCCAAGGGTGTAGAACCTTGGTTCCAGCACCCTCCCATACTACCTCAGGTGAGACTTTAGTCTGCACTCTGCGGATTGTTTCCGAAAGGGGCGATAGTGCAGGATTTGTTCGGCTAAAACACTTTTAAACTTGGGTCAGGCCCCAATAAGCCAACAAATGGTTCCGTTGCCAGGATCAGAAGCTCCACGAGTTCGTGGTATAGGAAAATAGAAATCTGTGGATATCTGTGGAAAGGTGGCTAGATCGTTACATATACATAGAAATCCACGAGATCTTCTTCACATCCTTCTCAACAGAACTGTACGAGTGGATCATGAGGCTAGCTGATAGTCAGGGAAGGTGCAGACTGGATCAATCCATCGTGTGGATGCCAGAGTTGGTGTGTAGGATGGAAGCATCTGAAGATAAAATCACACGAGCAGTAGATCATTGGTTGGATCGAATAATAGGAGGGTTTATCACCGAATTCATGATAGACACAACTATGAGTTATAGCAAAGCAGAAAGGTTCTTTCTCTAAGGACCGCAGGGTAAGCACATCAAATCACTGAATACTTGGATTAAAATGTTGTTATGTGAAAAATGTGTTATGCACATCTTGATGTTTGGGGTAACAAGGAGCGGAAGAGGCTACCGAGGGGCAGAAGGATTAGAAAACAATCCTTTGATTTCACTTTCGTGAGAAAGCAAGAAGGAGCTCGCAGGGTTTTCTCCGAGAAGCAGAGTTCGATTGATAAAGCAGTGCATTCCACTGATACCACTGCCGCCCATGCCATCACCTAGTTCACCTACATGAATGGCAAGTATGATTAAGTTGCCGATATTTAGAGGCATAGGAAATGAGGAACTAGATTAGTTTTGGTTTGTGGTAAATGCTGTATGGGAAGTCCAAGGTGTGACAGATGATAACATCAAAAAGGCTACTCTGGTTAGCGCGCTATAGGATCGCGCATTAACGTGGTATATAAAGTACTTGAGTGATCACCTGAATGTGGGAATAGCAGCAATCGAGGATGCATTGAACAAAGAATTTAGTTGGCCAAAATAAAAAACGCAGTCGATCATCGGGTTCAAGGAGATCGCGATGCTACCCAGTGAAACCTCATGGGATCTGGATCAGAGATTGAAGAGTACAATCCACGAGGCTAACATGATGCTAACGGATGCGTAACACTGGGCGTGGTTTGTGGCATCTTTGACACCACATTTGAAGATGACGCTATCACAACAAAAGATCTCAACCCAAGCCGAAGCATTAGAAACATCAATGAGCTTGCATGAAACTCCAATACAAGATCTAGGGTTGGGAGTTCAACAAATCCATGTGAAACTACAAAACCTATGCTTAGAGATGCAAAGTTTGAAACAAAACAAGGCGCCCCGGTCAGAGGCACGTGCAGAGGTTTGGTGCATAAAATGTAAAGGCCAGGGCCATGATAAGAATCATTGTTCGATATTCGCGAACTATTTGGTAGGAGGGGGAAAATTCCATTGCGACGAGAGGCACAAGTGGGGCCAAGCACGACGCCTGCACTCTGGTGCGTAATTTGCCAAGTGGGGCCAACCACGGCGCCCGCACTTTGGTGCACAATTTTCCAAGTGGGAGGAAAGCACACCACGGACAACTGTCATCTATTGTAGAAACTTATACAACCCCATCAACAACTATTTTTCAATTTTTGTAGATCGATGGGCCATGATGAAAGAAATTGTTGAAGTTATGAGTTGTTGATGGATCAGACACCTGCTTACAGGATGCAGACTGAGGCATGAGGGCAGGATCCAACTGTAGTAATAGCATGGGGTGGATTCCAAGGACATGGATGGGGACGAGGAGGAATGGGACCCGGATGAGGGTGGGGACAATTAATCTGCTACAATTGTGGAGGACCTGGGCACTATGCACGTGATTGCATGAACCTGACCAGAACATGTTGCTCGTATTGTTACCAATTGGATCATGAAGCAGTATATTTTCCCACACTAATTGCATAGATGCGGGAATAGGGGTGCTTTATGCTACTCCCACTCAGAATGTCCAAATGATGAAGGTGAAACTGTGCAAGGAGGATCCTAACATGAACATGATGCTCAGAAGTGGTGCAAATACAGGAGAAGATAAGGGGAAGTAACCTGAGGAGGATTCATGGGTTTGCAAGGCTCCTATAAAGCAACCCGAATTTGATTTGGAACATGTGAAGGAAACATTTATGGAAGCTAAAAAGAGCTTCGCGAAGGCTTCTACTTCGGGTAGCCAGGATCAAACTAAGCCAACGATGGACACTTCTATGCTAACTACTGTTTTAGAGACATGCGTGAAGCTACTACGAGACACTAAAGTGGTGAAGGGATTGTAAGTGTTGATAACTAGGTGTGTAGGGTCGGGTGAACCACTCATGGTCTGAAAACTAGGCAAGCATGCTTTACGTACCGAGCGAGAGATGCGGTTGAATACCCAGATTGGTGACTATGAGATGGATCAGGTCGTTCTGGACTTACGGTCAGATGTGAATGTCCTACCTAAACAGACCTAGGAGCGCATGGGCAGGCCCGCACTACAATGGTCTCCTATCTAATTATGGATGGCGAACCAACAGTAGATCTTGCTTATGGGGAGATTGCAAGGAGTTACAGTAGACATCGAAGGTGCAAGCACATAAACCAATTTTGAGGTAATAGAAATTGTGGATGACAGTAACCCGTATCCTACATTATTAGGGATAGATTGGGCCACATATATGAATGGAGTCATCAACCTAAAGAGACGAAAAATGATATCGAGAAAAAGTCCCTCTACGTAGTGGTTCCGCTGGACCCAGCCGAAGGGTCGCGCTACACTGAGCCTGTGTGCGATGAGGATAATGATGATGAAATGGACTGTATCTACCAGATCATTGCGTAAGATTAAGATCGGGTGAATCCAATAGTGGATGGGAGAATCTCATGGGAGCGTGATAGTTCCTGCACATCAGATTCAGATGAGGAGATCAAATGATGGTAGAACCGATTACATGAGGTAACAATGCTAAACTATAATATGATGGTTAGATCACTACGCTATGTAACGATAGAAGCAAGGGAGAAACTAATTGATGAGGGTGCAAAGAAAGTGGAGGAACTGATAGACCACTGTGAAACCACAAGTCTAGAACAAAAGAAGTAGGGTACGTAAATGGGGGCACCCTACACAATAACTGCTCAAAGGTGGAGTACACGCCAAAAGACTAGGGGAAAGTGGCATGAATATAGAAGGTAGGCGCGCGTATGGTTAGGAGGACAAAATGGGGCAAGCCTCCATCGATGGCGTAGGGTGTAGGTGTATGTTGTGTAGACACATAACTGAATAAGAATCAAAAATCCAAATTCACCGCAGCGATGCAGTCCGCCAGTTGTTTGCGATAAAGCCAGCAGGAAAATAGGGGGGAGCAAAAATAACGTCCACCTGATAAGATGACCCACTGTGAATCTGTGGATACCAAGGGTTCGATGGACCTGTATAAGGAGCGAGGCGAAGGTGAGCTTGTCCATAATAAGACAAGAAGAAACTGAGAATGGGTGTGGTAGCAGCATGCTTCACGAACTCAATGAAAAATGGGAAAAACAGAGAAGGAAAAGCGCGATGTTGGGGGAAGGAATCAACAAAATGAAAAGTGGCATCATACAAGTGGGCCGCACGGATCTGCACATAAGGGAACCTGGTCTGGCCATGTCTACAGGTAATAGAATCAGTTGCAACCTTTCTATCATTGCTGCGACCGCACCAATAGAGGAGTGTACGCCATACATTAACACCTAAGGAGTTAACGGGTACGAAGGCACTCGAAAGGTGCCCACAGCCTGAGCTAGCAGGAATGCTAGGACCTCATACCTGGGGTGCAACCACCTGACTGGCTATGGAAAGAACATTCTCAGTGCCCCACGCAGTTGAAAGAAGGCGCGGGACTATAAACAAGTCCGCGGAAGGCCAGCGCGGAAGTAAGGTTCCGTGCAGGACCATTCGCAGAGCAAGATCACGACTGCGCCAAAGGGGCTGTGCTGCTGCGTGGGAAGGTTGGGAGGTGACTGTTAACACCACTATTCCTGACAAAAAGTTTGAGTTATGACAGAAAGGAGCGGCTGATGGGTCATTACGACAAAAGTTCCGTGTTAGATATGAAAAGATCTACCACCTAGAAGATATTAATGAACTGGAAGTGGAGGGAAGGGGTACATTCAAATTTACGTGTTCCTATAAAAACTTGTGGGCAACACTGGGATATTTGAGATTTGAACCAGTAAAGAACAGCAAACATCAACTACTAGGCATCCCATGAGTACCATGGAAAGAACCTGAGCATGGTTCGTGGAAGAACTGTATCTAACCTAGGAGGAGCCTGATGAAGCAGCTGCGACCCCCAAGGTTCCAATGTCCCCACACACACTGTGGCCCTGGAAAAACAAGTAAACGATGGGGTCAGTCAGGGTATCACCAAGATTCAACAAATTATCAGTAGCCGAAAAGGGCAAAGCAATCACCACTGAACTTGAGGAGGATGATGAAGATTTGCAATCCCTGATCGCTCAGATTGAAGATCAGATTAAAGCACATGATGAGGAAGAAGAGGATGCCTTCCAAATACCTTCACTACCCCGATATGTCTCTCCATGGAATGGGACGACCAAGATACTGAAGGACTTGGACGCTACGAAGATTATGCTCCAGACTCCGCTTCTTCTGGATGAGATAAGGCTTGATGGTTTGCTGCTGGGCCGAGTACCAAGTATCAAGTTTGAAGATTTTGATCTTGTGGACAACAAAAAGTTCCCACAATTGGCTGAAGACAAATTACTACCATGGAAGTGGTTACTAGGTGTGGAGAAGGCAAGATTACTTAATCTAAGGTGGATACCCCGCTATCACCGCACGACCATCACCATTTTTGTTATCCAACAGTTACTATGTCTGGTACATGATGGGTATCTCTGGTTGGAGGAGTCGATTCCTACCACAACCGATTTAGTACACTAGATTATTCACTTTCCTATTAAAGGGAACGACCCCATAGACATAGCTGGAACACGTAGCGATGTGGGTCTCACAGAAGCAATGAAGGCTAAATATAAGCTAGAGAAATGAAAGCATGGGTATGTAATAGCAAGCATCAAAGACCGAGGGGTGCAAGTCACCACCTAGCTACTAGCTAGTAAACTCATGAGGAAATGCTACGTCGATGAGTTGCTAGCCTTTGTCATTGCCCTTGCGGAGCAATTTGAAAAAGGGGTTCAATTCAACTAGGCACAATTCTTATGCGATGAATTTTTGACAAATTGTAAGGAAGCACAGGAAAAAGGTAAGACTTTCCATTATGCATGGTTGCTACTATCAATCCTTCTGGTTATAGGAGAACTTCCGCAAGGTAGTTAGTTTCCCAGCATTGAGAACAACCTACCTGAAGCAGTGTGATATACCTAGCTCTGGGCTACAAAGGACGCCATGAGGGTTCAAGATATCAAGGTATTTTGTATATTCATGGAGGTGATTATATGGACATGGATCGCAGCAAATTGTGGATGTCTCCAACAATATACAACAAGTTGCAAAGCACGACCGAATTCAAAGCGGACATGCATAACCTATATATCCGGGCATAGAAGGATCCAAAATGAACATGGGTCAAGATTTCGTTCATTGCAATGGACAATGAAATTTATGAGGTATTGGTAGCATGGACTCCAGAGTGGCGTGCCCCAGACATGGCCACATTAGAAAGGATGGCAGCATAGTAGTGAAAGATGGAAACTCAGCTGCGACTCACTATATTGGCGGAAAGGACACGTTAGGGACAAAAGGCCGCTTCGCAGTAGGTGGCAACCTAGGAAGTAATCGCCGAGGAGATCACAAAGGATCAAGAAATGTCCTCTAACATGACATGCAGATGGAATCAGAGACACAGGAACACACAGACCTTACCACAAAATCAACCCAAGGCAAGAGGCGTTGCAGCAAGAAATCACCACATACACGTAAAAAGTAAAAAACAACAAAGACTTTGGAAAATTTTTTTCTTGACAATAGTAAACCAATGCGCAATGTCACTCCACGTGCATGGGAGGAGTTGATGACAAAGCAAACAACTGTGTTGGGGGAGCTTAGAGCGTAGCTGCAGGCAATATAGGTGCGACCCTTGGGAGGGATGATACCAAACCTAGCACAGGACACAGCCGCAGCTGAGCAGATGGTGCGTACTCACACAATGAACAATTTAGTGTTGCCAGCAGGTGCTGTCCTAGCTGAAGCCGAGGGTGACATGCAAAGTTGGGGGTTGAATTTGGCGCTCTACTTAGAGAATCGCTATATCAACTACAGGATGGAGTAATCGCTGAGCTATGTGCTTGGGAAGGCTGTGCCCTCCAAACCTTAATGGAGTACAAGGAAAATCTGGGGCAGGTCAGTCTATAGAGTGATGACTTGGTTGCACGCAACCAACAAGTGGAACAGGCCGTGGCGGAGGCTTGCAGCAAGGTACTAGAGTTGGTTGTCCTAGCGGACCTTCCAATAACCGACAAGATTCATCACATGGCTGCAGGATTCCGTATGGCCCAATAGGAGGCCGCGAAAGCTCAGTGGGCATTCAATTTACAAATTACAGAGCTAAGAATGAAGGCACAGCTACCCACACCCCCAGAAGTTCGAGAGCAGCGCTGCTATGAAATTCACACAGGATTGGAAGTAATAAAGCAGGTTGTCCAAGATTGCTCGGGATTGTTGGATCAGTCCCTCCTTACTCTCACATCCCTATAGGATGACCCAATGCTAAAATAGGTAGAAATAGAAGTGCGGGAGTTACAACAGGCTTATGACAAACTCCAGGGGATTGTGCAAATAGTTTCCATCACGCGACGACTGGGCAAAATGAGGGAGGCCCAGGTTGTCAATGCACAAGTTGACGCTGCTCGGTAGAAGGAAGCAATGCTTAGAGAATGCATCCAACATTGACTTGATGAGGCGTTTGCGGTCTCCACCAACATCGAGGGACAATTAACACACATGCAAGTAGTATCTGAACCCAGACAAGCAACTGACCCTGATACTGATGCATTGGTGGCTCGCGTAGAATGAGTACAACAGATGACAGAAGATTTCGTTGCAAGGGTAAGTGAAGTGCAAAATTTGTTGAATGGCCTCTTTGCAAAGATCGCTGCACCAGCTAAGTGACTCGGGACGAGTCACGATGATTGTGTTGGGGGCCTGTTGGGTAGCGAAGGCCCCGCGTAACGATTTTGGGGCTCAAAGCCCACAATTTTTGGCAAAAGTATGGTAAAGGCTCCACGAGGTGTGCAGAGTGCGAATTATAATGAGCCAAGTCAAAGGGTTGTTTGCCTAAAAATAATGTATGAAAATGGAAAGGTGAGTCGGCCTGCCCATGGTCCGCGGACTATGGAAATGTATAAATAGAGCAAAGCTCTATGGTTAGAAGGAAATTTTTTTGTTGTAATCTTGGATGTTATGGGTTTATGAAGGAAATATTCTCTTTGCGTCCGTAAGTCTGAGTCAAGGGTGTTGGTATATAGATAGAGGCTATGCAACTATGTGCACACAGGCTCGGTAGAGTCTGCAGCTGTGTGCGTGGACCCTTGCAACTAAGTGCACAGGGCAGATCTAGTTGTATTGATAGAAGATAAATAAAGATAAGAATTTCTGAATCATTGTGTGCTTTCTCGTGAATCTATATTTTGCTTATGTTCTAAATTTATGCACTATCTTTAGAGATTATGATTGCGCACATTAGGTTTTATTATTAAATTTTTGCTTAAAGACTGTAAGAGGAAGATCAGGTCAGTAATAAATTCATTAAAAAGAAAAGTGCATCTGTGCCGATCTACGTGGAAGCCTGACAGCAGAACATAGTGGCACAAGGCTGCAGAATGGTTTGCAACCCCTCTAGACCACATCAAGACATCCCAAGGGTGCTTAAACCTGGTTCCAGCACCCTCCAATACTACCTCCGGTGATATTTCGGTCCGCGCTCCGTGGATTGTTGCCGAAAGGGCCAGTAGTGCGGGATTTGTTGAGCTAAGACACTTCTAAACCTAGGTCAAGCTCCAACAAGCCAACAAATCTTCTATCTATGTTGTGTTTCCTTTAGATTCTTCTTGATAACTTGCATTTCTTGTTCATCTCTACCAACATGTACGGTCCAATCAACACCCTTTTCACTATATCACTCCAACTGATAGGAGTGTTACAACTCTGCCCATAAAGTTCCTTAAACAAACTCATCCTTAGTTACTCTTGGTACCAATTGTTGTAAGAAAAATCAACCAGTGGAAGATACTTCTCCCACCTCCTCTACTAATGCATAATATAAATCCTCAAAATTTCCTCCAAAATCATATTAACCCTCTCTTTCTATTCATATGTCTGTGGATGATAAGTTGTATTGAAGGAAAAATATGTATCTAGACCTACATATACCTCCTTCCAAATCCTGGAAGTGAACTTGGAATCTATGTTAGATACAATATTCTTAGGAATACCATGCAACCTCACTATCTCCTTGATGAAGGCTTGCCCTACCTCACTAGCTAAATAAGTAGAATTAACCACTATGAAGTGAGCTACCTTTGTCATCCTGTCAACCACAACCATGATGGAATATTGATATCTAGATGTTCTTGGCAAACCTGTAATGAAATCCATATAAATGACCTCCCATTTCCACTCTGGAATCAAAATTGGCTATAATAGAACACTTGGATTTTTACACTCAACTTTTACCTATTGACAATCCAAACGTATAGTGATGAAATAAACTACCTATCTCTTCATATTTAGTTGGTAGTATAAATTCTTAACCAATGTTAGAGTTTTCTAATATCCTAGATGACACAAATACAATTTAACATGAAATTCTTGCAAGATGAGATTCTTGAGATCATTGTTGTTTGACACATAGATCATGTCTCCAAATCTCACCAAACCATATAAAGTGAAATGATAATCCACATCATGTTCACCTATATCTTGTTGTTATAACATGTGCTTGAGATCCTTGTACCTATCGTCTTGTTGTCTTGCTAGTAAGATTTGATCTTGTAAATATATCCCATATGTACTCATAGATTCTATATGATTTACCTGTACTCTTCTACTAAGAGAATCTATAACCATGTTCTCCTTTCTCTTAATGCACCTGATCTCGAAGTAAAACTCACTAAGAATGGCCAACCATCTAGCTTGATTGGAATTTATATTAGGTTGGTCAAATAAATATATCAACACACTATGATCACTCATCAGCACAAACCTTCTACCAAGAAGATAGTGCCTCCACATATTCAACGCATGAATGATTGCTTCCAACTCAAGATCATGTGTCATATAGTTTTGCTAGTGCTCATTCAATCTTCTTGACTTGTAGCATAGAACATGTCCCTCTTGCATCAGGACTATGCTGAGTCCTTTCTTGAAAGAATATTTACATACCACGAACTCTTTATTTGGATCGACAATCTTTAGGAGTGTTTGAAAGCAACTGCTTCAACTGCTCAAAACTTGCTGCACATTCCTCTGTCCATTCAAATTTCTTTCCTTTCCTCTCAATGATGTAATAGGATAGGAAATTTGTGAGAAGTTCCTAATGAACCTCCTATAATGACTTGCTAAATTAGTGAATGATCTGTCGTTATCCACATTCCTAGGAGTTGCCCATTCCATGATAGCTCTGACCTTTTTTGGATCCACTAGTATGCCTTCCTTGGAAACAACATGTCCCAAGTAATGTACCTCTATATGATAGAAGTTTCACTTACTAATATTGGCATACAACTGATTCTCTCTTAGAAATATTAATAGTACTGCTAAGTGTTATGCATTCTCTTCCTCATTATTAGAATATATCAATATATCATCAATGAATATTATCACAAACTTGTCCAGATAAGGACACAACTCACTATTCATCAAACACATGAAAGTAGCTAGAGCATTGGTTAGACCAAAAGGAACTACAACAAACTCATAATGCTCATACATGGTCCAGAAATTATTCTTGTAAAATGTCATCTTCTTTGATTTGTTCCTAATGATATCATGATCCCAAATCAATCTTCGAGAACACTGCTTCTCACTTCAACTGATCAAACAAGTCATTGATCCTCGACAAAGGGTACCCGTTATTGATTGTCACATTTTTAACTACTTGTAATCAATACACAACCTGAGAGTACCATCCTTCTTCTTCACAAAAAACATTTGTGCACCCCAAGGTGATACACTTGGCCTAACGTATCCTTTGTCAAGCATTTCTTTCAACTACATCTTCAATTCCACTAGCATTGAAGTGCTCATCTCCTAAGGTGCCTTTGATGTTGGTGTTTCCCTTGGTACCAACTTAATAAAAAAATCTACTTCCCCGTGAGGTAGAAACTCTAAAATCTCTACTAGGAATACATCCTGAAACTGCTACAAAACTAGGTATCTTTTCAAGACTTCTGCATCCTCAACATCCTTACCTTTATCATTGGAAACATGCACTAAAAAAAATACACACCCTTTCTTGTGACTACAATTTTACTACATATTTGTAACCCTTCTAACTGATGTTTCCTTCTCACCCTGAAATATTCTCTATTCTCCATTGTCATCCAAGCGCTCAATAGAATTTTCATAACAATCCACCCCAGTCCTATGAAGATACAACATACCCATAGACAAAAGAACACTATATTATCCCAATGGAATTACATTAAGATGTGTTGCTCTAGGAATACCATTTAACTCAAATGCACAAGCTCTTACCCAATGATGAACTCTTTTATTAGTACTTGTAGCCAACTGCACCAACCAGACTTTTCATGCACTTGTTTTCGCAAATCCCACTTATCCACCAGGTTAGGGTTAACATAATTATAATTAGATCTAGGGTAAATCAAAATAGAAACAACTCAATCACAGAGCTTACCTTCCATCTCGATAATGGATGCCCGGTGATCCTCTTTTCTATTATCCAATGCTGCATAAATATCAGGAATGCTCTGTCTAACATCCACAACTGTCTACACCTCTTATGCACTGTATATCTGAGGCCTACCACCCTGATAAGACAAAAAATCCTTCTTGAGATGATCCTTGACACATATCCAACACTGTAATTATCTCCTACTATCACCTCTATTCTGCTTCTCTCCAAGCTAAGGTCCATATCCCTTCTGTAGTGGATTAAAATTCTTGTAAGGAGCAACATTCTCTTTCTCACCTACATCTCGAGGACTTGTTCACTTCAGTGGTCATTTACCTTTAGTATTGTCATTCTATAACGTTCCTCTTCTCACATCTACCCACTTTCACTAGATTACCCATGTAAACATGAGATGAGGGGTTTCTATGATAAGACTCGACCTCCTATATGACCCGAAAGAAATGGAGTCGACAAAAAAAGACCTTACAAACCTCCCTTAGGTGCTACAAGACCCCCAAGAGATAATCCACAACTCCAGACATCCAACCCCTAAGTTAACATATCCTTTTAATGAATTAAACCCCCATTCGCTCCCATGACAAGGAATGCATGCGACTGTAGTCGCTCTCATAATGCCTGCAAAGGGGAGATTGCAGTGTTTTTTAGCCAATGTTGTGCCAAAGATTGTGAGATTTAAGCCACTTTTTCAGGGCTAGTATCCAAACCACTACCTAGAACTTGATGAGACCTTCTGAGATAATAAATGACACCAAGAGATATTCTCTAACACAAAACTTCATCAAGGACTTGACCTAACCAAGCCCAGCCATGATATTTATTCTGTCAAACACTTGGTAGATATGCAACATACAGATCATGAATGCAAGCCTAAACATAAGGGACTGAAAAATTATCCGAGGTTTAACAAGAAGGGTCATTACCTTCTCTCATTACTTGTCTCAACACCAATTAGGTCTTGAATTCATTATTTATTTAGTTATGAGTGAAAACATGACTAAAGCCATGAATGAGATCTGTTATAAAACCATGCTTATAACTAGCATATAACTAGATAAATAACCATAAGAGAACAACCATCAGAAACAATATATTTCCTTACCAAAAACAAGAGAAACTTAACCTTTAATAACCGTAGGCAATTACCGACCAGGTTCAGGACTTCCATGTTCCACTCAACCATAGATTGGCTGAACCAGATCTTTCTTCCAGCCAATCACTCTCGTGCCATATTCCAAGCATGAATGTGGGATCTCATGGGCTAAACCAATCCAAACACAACCAAGGGAATCCATAGATTAAACCACCTCCACCCTCATCATATCGTGATCTCACCTAAACTAGTGCCGAGATCACAAAACCAAACCGAGATTGGATGCCTCAAAATTTCTTCACCATCCTTGAGGAATTTTCTTATCTCCACCCTTAGGATTTAATGTATATCCCACCATTACTGGTTAAGGGATTCATAGGCCTTTGGGAATTTTCCTGAGACCATCTCACCTCGGATTCCGAAACAATCTGGCAGTCCAAATCTCAAATCGATAAATAATCCCATCATACCATGGATATCCATAAATGACAGGGCTAGGCTAAAATCCACTATCGAATCCTCGAAAAATCCATGCCAATGACAAGAAAAGAACCACATACCAACATGCACATACCATGCATGTCAAAACTAGTTAGGAAATCACATATGCAATCTGTTACTTGCAAGTATTCCCACTTAAGCTGCTTGATCCTTGCCTACCTTTGCTTTCGTTGTCCTTCTTTGCTTTTCATTTCCTTTCCTTGCTTGCTTTCTTTCTCCTTTTGGTGCTTTCTCCTCTTTGAGACAAATTCTAAAACTAAACTAAAAAAAGTCTGACAAAAGATACCAACTGATCCTCATAAGCCTTTTTATTAATTAGACATATATTTCCTTCAATTTCCATTATTTTCCTTCATTTTCCTCCTCACATGCAACCTGTGACCTTTCACCTTCATTTTCTCCTAATTTCCATAAAATAAATGCCAATTATACCTTTTTCCTTTCTAAAGCCTTAGCAATTTCCGTTGCCAATTTCCCCTTAGCCATAAAACACAAGTGATGCCCACTAGGATATTTTTGCCAACATCAAGCTTGGAATATGTGTCCCTTGCCCGTGGTCTTATTTTGCCTTTATTAACTTTTATTACATGAAATTTTAACCCAGGGTTGTTACAGACCCCTCCCCCTAAGGGTAACACCGTCCTCAGTGTAAAACCACGCCTATACCCAACAAAACTATTGAAAATAAAAAATATACTTTGGATATTTATAACGCAACTTGTTGCAATATTTACAATGAAAAACCTATTGAAAACATGACAATCATACAATGTACTGGAGCTTTATAACACAACTCATTATGATATTTGCAATAACAATTGCATATACTTATGCACAGTTTCTTCAACCAACAAATATACATACTGTCTATGGAGGTTTATCAGTCCATCTCGATACAATATTTACAATAATATACACATATACACATATGCACATTTGCTCAACCAAAAAATAAAAGGATATGATGCCTACATCTGCAACAAGGGATTCCAGAGGTTCACACCTCCACCCTCAAGGTAATACTAGGATTCACCTCCTTCCTAGGAAGTCCAGAATCCACTACCAAAGTAAAAGCTACATCCAACATCCAACACTACTATCCTGCACGAATTATCCTCTCAGTGAACAATTACCGGCTCATTGTTCCTGGGCACACTCTCAATGAGCATCTAATTCCATCTGGAAATGCTAATGACCAAAACAAATTCATCCCCTGGCCTTCCATTATTTGCTACACATTCCCTTAGGCAATCTAGTTATGTCATTCCATCCAGTCATTCACCTTCCAAGTTCCTCGACGTCCCCTATCCCGAGTGATCAATCACTTGGCAAGGATTCATCGCATCGGAAGGTCAAACAACCAAGGCATATACCTGACTCAAAATCATCATACCACTCATAGCATGCTCATGTAAATAAAAGGACACTATTGGGTACCAATGTTCCACAATGGCCCTGTTCTTGAAGTGATTTACCAACATACTGTTGCCTGTTTCAATTCCTTTTGTCACTGCTAATTCTTGTAGTCACTTTCAACCACCCTAAAATGGGCACTTTCCTGCTTTCCTGTACCAAGCACATAATTTCCATTAGAAAAAAAGGAATTGAAATAAATTCAAATCATACCTCATTGGTGCCATGTCAAGAAGGTAAACTTGCAATTCTGTTTACATCCTGACACAACAAGTCAAACCAAATCTTTGACTAAATCACCACATACACACATATCACATCTGGTTAGCTCAAAACAAAACCATTATAAATTAGAATCATAGATCAAATGCATAATCAAAATTGAAATAAAATAATGATACTGATCTTTCAAATGGTTCTTTTCTTCTTCCTTTGTTCTTTTTTCTTTTTGTACACATACTGAATTGGTCGCTAAACCCAACAAGCACCGAGCACCTTCTCTTAAGAAACAAGGGAATTCAGAGATTGAACTGCCTCCACCCTCAATAACAAAAACAAGGGAATCTAAAGACTAAACCATCTCAACCCTCAATAGCAACATAAGGGCCTAGAAAATCCCATAAATTCCTATCCCATCATAGTGTACAACACATCCACATACATAATGTACAACACAACACATACACCTACCCTCGGTGTACAACATGACACATACACCCACACCTAGTGTACAACACAACACATACACCTACCCTCAGTGTACAACACAAAACCTACACCCACACTTGGTCTACAACACAACACATACACCCACACCAAATGTACAACACAACAAATACACCTACACCTGGTGTACAAAAGCCACATACACCCACAACCAGTGTACAACACAACACATATACATACACATTGTACAATACCATGAATACACATGTTGCAATACAACAACTGCAACACCATATCAAATTTACACAACACAACATGTAGAACATGTACACAATACCACATGCACAACAATAGCATATGTACAACATGTACACAGTACCACCTGTGCACAATGCCACCTGCACAATGTGTACACAACACCACAGATAGATGACACCACATGCACAATGTGTACACAACACCACATGTACACCGCACTAGTTTCACAACGTGTACACAAAACCACGTGTACACAATACCTATTGTACGATGTGTACATAACACCACATGTACACAACACCATCTACACAACATGTACACAACACCACATTCATGCAACACCACATGCACAAAACACCACATTCATGCAACACCACATGCACAAAACACCACATGTACAATCATGCACACTGCACCAGATGTACACAACACTGCATGTACAACCTATACACTTCACCATATGTACATGGCACCATATATACAACATGTACACTACACCAATTGTAAATAACACCACATTCACATCATGTACATAGAACCATTGGTACCCAACACCGCATATGAAATCATGCACACAACATTATATATGCAACATGCACACAACATCATATACACAACATGCATACAACATCATATATGCAACATGCACACAACACCGGTACTGCACATCTTAAGACCACATTATCCCTACCAAGCAACCTTGCTTCTAGTCTCTTATCCATGCTTATCTCAGCATGTCATGGATCATACTGCTTTCATTCTACTGATGTATCCCTCAACATTACCTATCCATAACATAAACATAGACATAGTATAATCCCATTATATCAATTCACATCCACGTGATACTAACCTCATCGATCTGTTAGGGATACTCTTCCCATTTGATTCCTCATAAACTAAGAACCTCTTCATGCAATTCACCTGCATAAAAAATCATTCCTCCACGAGAATGATCCTTGGCAACCCTGTCAGACAACAACATACATACATATATATACACATATACACATCAACATAAAACAATCATGACCTCTGATGAGCCTGTCAAAAAAATGGCATACATACATACATATATATAATCATTAGCATAAAGAAATCATGATCTTTGACGACCTTGGTAGACAATGACATACATATATACATATACATACATATAAATATATACACATTATCATAATCATGATCACCACATAATTAGTAGATATCATATGGTCTAGGTTAAGAGAACTCCCTTTATCAATGCACAACATGCACAACATTGAGAACAACAGTTTCCAACATAGCCAAGGCATCTGACACCTCAAATATTTTTACCTTAATTTTCCTGTTACCTTTCTCATGACTTTCCTACCACCATTCATTTACCCCAATGGACCCCACCAATCCAACCGACTATCATACTCCTACCTTTATTTTCCCTTATACATGCACCAACTTCATCCAGGTCTTACATTACTTGTTGGATACCACACAACTCTCCCCAAGCTCCATCAACTTCTCTTTCCCAACCAATTCCCAACACCCTCAAACATAAAATGAAAGAATAAGAAATAAAGTAGAAGAAAACCATGAAAGCCAATAGCAATATGATACCACAAAATTGCAAGTCAAGCATAAAAAAATCACAATGACCAAAAGCAAAAAACTAGCAACAAACACCACGAATCAATCCCCGTGGGTTCCCAATGCTTCCAAGGGAAATCTCAACCTGATCCTTCTCCAAGATTTCATGGCAGCCTCTTTGTCATGAAATTTCCTATATCATATTGCCATAAACACATAACTGTCAGTGTATACATAAATATAGCAATATACCAGTTATATTACCTTGTTGTGCCATGCACGTTGCCTTGTAACTGAACACACATGTTAGCCACATGTTCCAAAGGTCAAGACATCATATCTATTAATTTGAAATCAACCTTTACTAAGTCTAACAACCATGTCATAATCAAGAATCAAGTCACATTCATTAATCATAATACAAAATTCTACAACTATCACCTACGTACACTCAAGTACATATCAATTGTTCTCAACACATATGTGTTAGTGCTACCATCTCAAACAAGATCATTCCTTCATGCAATCTTATAGATACAAACTCATATCATGCAACTAGTCAAACATTCAAACAATCGATAGATGACATAATACACACCAAACACTCAAACACCAAATAGACAACAAAATCAACCATTCAATCACCAAGTAGATAACATAAACAAACTCATACCAAATAGGCGACATAATCAAACACTCAACACCAAATAGACAACACAGTCAAACTCGTACCTCAATGTATCTCACGGGAGGCTATCTTGTCTGCACAATTGATCTAGATTAGCATGATATAAATTCAAAACATATCAACCAAAACATAATTAATGTTACGATATCCATAACAATAACTATGTAACATGTTCACATCATAAACTCATAAACAATTGTCATTCAGACATAACAATCACATATGCACAATTAGACTATACTATTATGACACAATATCACAAAAATATCGACTCATACCTGAATACCATAACCATAACCATCTATAAATACCAATCCAATGTGTTAGCATGATATATATAACATCAAGATCCTAAGCAAAATTACCATAACCATCATGCATATGACCACAATGCATATAACAACAAGTTACTATCCTTCATGAGTAACTAACATAGGTAGAAATGATCACATTGATTAACTAACATCTATCATACATGTAACCACAACAACCATAGACTGATAGACATTTACATAACGCTAATTCTTATAACAATCATTGACTAACATACCTACATGCCAAACATACAATACCTGTATGAAAATATGCTCCCCAAAAATATAGTGCCATAACCTTGCTTTGATTATTTCCATCTCCTGCTCTATCTTGGCAAAATGTCAACCGCATAACATACCATTGGCATCATTATGACATAAAATACATGCAATGACCTCATGCATGACAACCTTAACCATGACAATGCACGCATGACGACATGAATCTAGCCCATTCAGTCAAAGTGTTGAACCATGCTCCGATACCACTTTATTATGCACATCCTCTCACATCTACCCACTTTGAGCGGCTTACCAGGGTAAACATGAAATGAGGGGTTACTATGATCTAGGTGGATATTGGTAGCCACCTGCCAAGTCCACTTGGACCCCCACCATTGTTTCTTTTAGCATTTCAAGTTCCTTAATTGTATCACAATTTGCTATTTTTAGCAGTTTTTCGAGTCCTGAACTTCCGGAGCTGTTTTGAGGCCCTAAACGACATTTTTTTGGGAAAACTGGGAGCAACATGGGTCATGGACGAGTGTTGCTCTTCCCAAAGTTGTGGTTCATGGTTAGATATTTCTAATGATATATTGTGTGCGTCAAACGGATATCGTATGCCAAAGTTATGACCCCGGGAAGTTGATGTACCAATTTACCCAAACGGGGCCCACAGTTTGGCGTTTCATCTTCTAGGGTTAGGTTTTTGGATGTTTAGGGTTTTTCATTGTTTCTCAACACTAAATAGGCCTTCGAGCCTCATTGTAACATAGTTCAGAGGCATGTAGCCGCTAGCCGCCACATATCTTCTCAGAGATAAGCTACAATCGCCCTAGCTGGTTTATTTCCATTTCTATGAAATGAAGTATTATTGCCGCTGCATCTTTGTGTATATGGTTTAAACATGGAAAATTTTAAGAACACCCCCTAAATTTATAAGTATAATAAATGGGCGAATATTCATGGTATATAGGAAAAATTGAAGGCGATTTTATCAATAATATAATATGTATATATAATTTTTTGGCGAATCTCTCACTAGTCATGGCGAATATTTTACTCAATTATGAAATCTTGTATGATCTTGGTATTACCATGGGTTATCATAAACCTGGAGCTTAAAAATTACTATTAGTAATTTATAAAAATAAATAAAATTAATAGTTGATTTTTATTTTTACCAAGCTAAAATGTTTAACATACATTAAATTAGAACATCCATTTTTACTCTTGATCAAATATTTATTCACTCTATGCTAGTTTGCATATCACGATATTTGATACCTCTAGTTTAATTCCC
>APFE030668282.1:0-34721 GCA_000404065.3 Pinus taeda | reverse complement strand
TAGAAATTTTGAATATTTAACACATATTCAACAGAGATTATCCTGATCATGTACTATTGCGGAAAACATACACAATACATAAGCTCCTCTACGTTGATCATCAATATAGCAGCATCAATAACAATAAAACATCAAGAGCATTCACACTTTAACACAGTATGTATCCCGGGGAAAGCATCTCGCTAAAAACCCCAACTATCTGTATATTAATGATTGAGTCATGTAACATTACACAGCATAATACTTCTCAGAAGTATCTCCACCTCTGTTACACACAATACAGCTCAGATCTGAATCAATCACTGGCTCAAATCTCCTTCGCTGCTTGCCTGCCTCCGCTGCTCAATACCTGCTGAAGAACTGATGATAATTCCAAGGAAACCACATATTTCCTTGGCAAAATCACATGAGCACAAGCTACAATGTGGGCAAATACGTGAGAAAACTCATTGGCATACTTAATCCCTTGATTGTGCAAGATCTGATGCACAACTATAGTCACAACTGATAGCAATCTGATTCTCTAACACCTGTCCCTGCTGAACTGAACATGCACTGACATGCAACTGAGTTAACTGATGTATTCATTAGTTGTATTATGAGTTTAATAACTTGTGAATTAATTAATAACTAATTCACCCAACTCATCTCTAGTCTATTTGCCAGTTAGACTAAATACAACCAGTTTAACAAAGCTAAACTGAACACAACTCCACCAACTGCACCTCCAGTCCACTAAACTCAACCTCACTTGAGTTCTAACTGAAGTCATGCATGCAAATATTAGTCATCCCATAGGTAACCACGTATTTCCTTCTGGGATCTGCATGTACCACATCCGTAGCTCATCCTGAAGTGCTCCAAGAGAATAAGACAAAGTTTTTAGTCTAAATATTATTATGAGCTAATAATATTTGACTGTTCTATATTTAGACTGAGCAGTCACTCCGCTGTGATCTAAAAATAGAAGTCCATCTATTTTTCCCAACTTGATCAATCATCCATAAACAACAACCTGCAATCCATAGACATGATCCATATGTCTAAAAATGGACATAGTCTAAAAATAGACTTGCGCCAAAAATAGCCTGCGGGCCCACTTAGTGAAGGCGACTCTTTTCACTAAGCTCCATCATCTTGTTGCAATCTCAACATCCTTAAGTGTTTTTGCCCCATTTTGATTTTTTTTAGGGTTATTTTGTGCAGGTTTAAGGCCATAATGACTCACGTATGGAGAGAACGGCCCATGATAGCTAGGAATTGCTAATGAAAAATGATCCAACATGCATACTTGCATTGTGCCACTGTATTTTACTAAAGTATGCAAAGATAGAGCTGATGAAAGGACAGGAGGATTTATTGAGATGGATTATCCAGCGCTAGGATGAACACGAGCAAGTGTTCAGGGTTGGAGATCAGAAGTTGGTTATTGACCGTGATGACATATATTTTCTGACTAGTTTGTCATGACATGGGGCATAGGAAAACCTCAATGAAGGTCAGTCAGATCCACAATCTACTTCAGAGCTGGTGCAATCCTACTGCATCCCTGAGAGTGTACTAGTCAGCAACAGAGTCCCAATAGAGAGGATAAGGTCCAGGTCTATGAGGGCAATTTTATGATTGATTGTGCGGTTGGTGGGGTTAAAGAGTCCCCACGTTGCGATAAAGGCCCAACTATTGCTTGTAGTTGACTATGTCTAGCCGCAAATGTTCAACTGGTGTGAAGCATTGCTTTGCCAATTGAAGGCAGAATTAACAACATGCAAGACTCGTACCCAACACAGTTTTGGGTATCGTACTATCACAGTCTCATTCTTCCTTGAGAGGGTACCTATCATGTGCCCAAGGATGAGCTTAGGTCCCCTGGATCTGAGGGAGCCAAGGCTAGGACGCTGGTCATCACTCAATCCTCGCACAGGAGGAGGACTGATTCGGTACTTCTTCGACGAAGATTTTTTCCAATGGCTTTGTAGCCAAATTGTGATTATTGATGACTATGCTTATGAGGGCATGGACTACACCGGTGACCCAGACTTGACGCTACTGCCCAGGACCAACTGGGGTCCTCAAGGTGAGACTAATTTTTTGACAGTACTTTAAGTATTTTTGAGCTTTTGAATGTCTACGCAATGTTTTTATAGGAGTGATTAGTATTCATATGAAACTTTACGCTTAACATAGATGTGGCACCATTATGACCCACAGGTGAACCTCACCATGTGTGGTGAGGAGGCCAACTGCCTTCTGGAGGGGGCAATGCCAATAGCCTTTGCAAGGTTCTGAGGAACTTAGAGGGTTTGACCATGGGTGTCCCCCCCCTTCCTATGAGGGAGATTCCCGCTCATATGCAGTGGCACACCGTCGATGTACTTGAGCAGTTCCTTGTTCCTCTTCAGAGGGTAGCTAGAGCGGTTTTCGCATTTAAGGAGAAATAGGCTCTTTTAGCAGGTGTTTTTGGCGTAGCCATATGGGTATTTGTAGCTGGGCTTTATAGCCATTTTGTACTTTAAACATCCAAGGTTTGGAAAATTTTGATGTAAAATACTGGATTTTGATCTATATATATCTATCTATATATATATATATATAGATATTTTTTGGTATTTTGATGGTTAAATGTGTTTTTAAATTTTTTTTGTAAAAAATTTTAACTCGGTAAATGTTTTACTATTCATGCATGCTTCTATAAAGAACGAGACAAATGTCAGTCTAATAGATAGTTAGCTAATGAATCAGCAACCATATTTAATTCTCGAGGAACATGTTCATATGTGATTATTTCAAATTTACGTTCTAGGAGTCACACTCTTAAATAATGACGCAACAAAGTTGGATTACGAATGTGGCAATCATTTGTCAATTGTATAATGACTAACTGGGAGTCTAACCTGATCACCAGATTGGAGATGCCCCTTGCTAACGCTTCCATGAGAAGTGAAACAACGAACATGTACTGGGCAATATTGTTGGTGGTGGTACCAAGAAATGCCCCCCTAGAGAAAAATAGTTCTGACTCAGGTGTGTAGATGACCTAAGCAGCTGATGCAATGTGCCATGTGTGACAATTGGCACCATCCACATATCCTACTTATGCTAAGGGTAACGAAGACATCTGCATTGCAAGAATAATGCATAAGACAAGTACTCCACTAAATAACAAAACAATCCAATCACATCAAAAAGGGAAGCAAAACTTATGAATACATAAAATTACAAAGCACCTGCCCAGTGCCATACTAGGCAGAATACATTTTCAGATAGAGCCCATAGCCAGGCTCCTTGAGCGGGATTCCTTCCTGGTCCTGCAGTTCATATGCCCCCGTGGGGAGGACTTTCTTTACAACATAGGGACCTAGCCTTCTAGGTTGAAGCATGCATGCATCCAAGATGTCATCTTTTGGATGATAGAGCAACACAAGGTCGCCCTCTTAGTAAGGCTAAAAATTAAGCTCTTTTACAAATCAGGTTTGTACCTCATGCCTATGAGGTTTGATCACCAAATTGGCATCTCGACAGGTTTTATCCCATTTTTTAAGTAAGCGTTCTTCTTCAGCAGTAGTGTCGACAGAGTTTCAACGACTATTTTTGGGGAAGAGATCTGACACTCAAGAAGTTGTTCATCATCGTAAAGATGGATCTCATGCGCGATAGTATACGGATTAATGTTTTCCATCTCCTCATGAGACTCACTGGATACATCGTGGATTTCCTGAAATAGGCAAGTGGAGCTTGCAATTTCCTCAAATTTGCAATCAGCCCTCATCTGGATTTTTTCCATGACGCCTGTCATGGCAGAAATATTGATGGGCAATGATGTGGAAATGTTGTCCATGTTTTCATCTGCATCCCAAGTTTAGATGGTCGTATCTAGTGAGAAAACGATTTCTGGTACGTCAGGGGATAGGATTTGAAAAGGCATCATGTCCAAATCAGATATTGAAACATGATGTGGCCAAACCTCCTAGTGTTGCTCTCCAAAACTCATGATTTCTTGAACAACTTCTTCCATAGGGAGGAGGCAATCGAGTGGATCTAAAGGAGAGGTGGTTATGGGAGGGGTGGTGGTATCGTCAGCAATAACCAACTTGAACAGAGATGCGGATGCGGTTTGAATGACATGGTAGGCCGATTCATCTGGTGACAGCAATATTTGTTCTCCGAATGTGTCAAGGTCTGAAGGAGCTGGTAGGATCCATGGATCGGTTAGTTCATGAGAAATATATGAAAGCATGTTGACCATTTGTGAAACCTAGGGCAGCTGAAGAGGAAAACAACCCATGAGGGAAGATGCCTTCAATAGACTAGTACCTAAACTGACATAAGAGCCAGTTCCTCTTCCTACTAGGGGTATGAAGCCACTCGGTAATGGTGAATAATCAGGGGTGTAGAAAGACAACTGATCTACTATTACTACCTTTCCATCCAATGGAAATAGGATGATGCAAAAGATAGTAGATACGATGGCTAACATGGCATATCTCCAACTACGACCCAGCAAGAGATTATAGTCGAGTTTCTTGTCCACAACTTCTATGTCCACCATTACAGTTTTCCCACTCAAAGTGATGGGGAAACTGGCTAGGGATCCTTTTGGGATAAAGGTGTGGCTGTTGAAAGCTTTCAGGAAGTTCGATGGTAGGGATAGGGTTGGAGAACCCAAGGCGAGCCAACATGAAGCCGACATGACGCAAGTTGAAGCACCTTCGTCGATGAAAGTTCTGCGTATACCTTTACCTTTCATGGCAATATGCACCTGGAATGAAAGCTGGTGAGAAAGGGGAGGTTTACCCTTGTCCATGTCAAAAATAGTAACCATGGAATCCTATGGGTCTATACCACCATTGTATGAAAGCAAAGATTTCTATTATGTTGGGCATGCTTGTAATACTTCGAGTGCCGACATAGCCGACGGTGCTTGTGCCAAATCCTCTACAATGTTTTAGTGTTGGGCGGAACGTGTAGATGTATTGTGCATTGTGCATTGAAGTGCCCTTTTTGGGGGTCGAATTACAAGGTCCACAACCGACCCGTTGATATGCAAATCATTGGGTGGCGGTGGGCTTGGACTTGAGGAAGGTTCCATTGCATGAGAAACATGAGCTGGAAAGATCTACCATTTCAAATGTGTAAATGGTAGAAGATCCTTCAACAGCTGAAGGATGTTGCGAACTACCATTGTCCCTTTGTGGGGATTGCGGTTGGTTTGAAATCAATTTTTTTTGCTGCTGATTGGGAAAAGGGTTTCTAAGGACAATAGGAGCCTTACCAATATCCTTTTTAGCAAGGTATTCAGTGTATTCCTGAAGCCATGGACAACACCAAGTCGTATGGTCTATAGCACATAGTTTGCATGGATATCTGGGGGGTCTATCCTTTTCTTCGTCAGTAGGCGCAATAGCCTTTTTTTTGGGGTTGCGCTGCTTTGTTGACAACTCATTAGAAGGAGCGGTATTTTTCTTGTTCTTCTTGTTCTTGCCACTAGATTTTTGTGTAGACTGCATAGAGTTTATCGTAGTGACAGCAAGAGCAGTCACTTTGGTAGAGGGGTCCACCGACATATTTGTAATGTGATCATTGAGTTGTTTTACAGCAGTCGTAGAGGTGGCACCGACAATCCCGTCGACGTGCACTCTGGGGTGTTGAGTAGCGGAAGCATTAGGGTTACCAAGGGCATTGGGGATTATGTCGTAAAGAGTGCCAAACTATGAATATATCAAATCTAAGTGTTGGGCACAATGTATGGATTGGTCTTCTATGACCACACCACCTAGAGTGACATCTCTAGCGATTTGTGGGAGCAAGGACTTACAAAACCAGTTTGTTAAGAGAAATTTTGGGATGGGAGCTTTGACTAACCTCCGCCTATGTCTCCATTCATGAATATGATCAGAGATGTGGGTGGTCGTATCCTGACGAAATGAAGTGAGGAGCTCTATCCCAGACTCACAGCGGATAGGTAGCTGGAAGTGCTTTAGGAATTCCATCGCTAAAGTGTCAAAGGTATTTACTGACATGCGTGGTAACTCAATATACCATTTTTCTGCATTGCCAGTAAGGGTGCGGGGAAAAAGATGTAACCGGACACTATCATCCACCATAGAGTTTGAAGCACACAAAAGATGGTAGGTGGTGATATGGGTGCCCAAATCCTCCCCTTGATTGCCATCAAACATGGGAATGTCCATTGGTATCTTATGCAGGATTGGCAGCCATTTTAAGTTGTGATAGATGGGGTCGTTTGTTAGCTTGTATAAGTCGGGTATATCCAACGTTGGCAAAAAAGGCAGAGATTTAGGTGCCCCTGACTTGGACCATGTGACGACGGATGACCTGAGGAGATTTGCGCTCCTCCTATTAGTGCCTAAATCTACCTCAACCTAAGAAAGGTAGGATCTAGGGTAACATCAAACCATGTTGAAACTGGTAGCTAGCCCTACCAAGTTGGGAGAGGGCTCTCTCCTTTTCAATTTGAGAAAAATATGATCAATGAGTCTTTAGATGACTAATGTGAGGATTGATTTTAGGCTAGGTATGTGTGCAGAAGAATTTGACTGAATTTGATGATGTTTTGTTGGCTCAAATGTGAAAGGCAGATTTGGGTCTGGGGAATGAAGCTCAGTTTTGCAAAGATCTCTATGGGGTGAGGTAGCCAAATGGTTTGGTACTTCAAATTGAGTGAGATGGAGAGATTTTAGACTGGTGAGGAGTTGAAGAGGGCATGAAAGTCTCAGGGATCCTCTTCAAATAGTTGAAAACATAAATAACTAAACAAAACCCTAGGTAGAGGACTGTAATTTTAATGGATTCTACCTGTATCCTTGTTTGATTTAGTAAAGATGAAGCAAAGAAAGATGATGGCATAAATAAAACACATGTAAACTTACAATTGTAGAAGGAAACACATTACCAAATCAAGATGCCACAAGAATCCCATAAAGTGCTGCAAACCCTGGTCTATTCCTTAGCCAAACTACAGAGATGAGTATACAATAAAGCTCCAAGCTTTCCCAAAAGTCCAACATTTTCCAATGACTGAAAAATACGAGATATAGGCAACCAAAAACTTATCCTAGCCTCTGGGGTTGAGTCATAATTTTAGGAGTTTTTCCAACAAAGTCTAAAATGAGAACTAAAAAGTAGGCAGTGGAACAGCTTGCCTCTAAAAACTAGGGAACTGATTCATTCAGTTGCAAACTACCTTTTCATGGATGAATCTATCTCTATGAGTGAAAATTTAGCATAATTACATCAAAATACATCAATTCACATTAAATTGCATCATGATTTTGACTATTAGAAAGGGGAAAGTCAAATTGTGAGGAAACTAGGCGAAAAACAGAGTTTTTTGGCCAAAATGAGCAAATTTCATCCTATGTGCAGCGCTGATTTCCCTATGCATAGCGCCTTTTTGCAGTTGATTTTGGAGGCCTTCCCGGTGTCCAAATTTTCTCCAAGTGGGCTTGATGAAAAGGTATATCTGTCTACTTTCCCTAAAAAGTGGAATTTTTGAATTTGGCCTCAATTTCTCCTCCAAAACGGAGTTCTCCCAACACCGCTTTTTGTGTGCCCAAAAAAGGGCAGAAAGGTCATTTTTGAGGTGTTTTTGACCTTTCTGGAAGCTCAAAAACCTATCAAAATTTCTTGGCCATTTGTGGGAATGCATATTTTTCCATGAAAAATCCAAAAATTTTGAGTTTTCCTTAAAAGGAGGTCCCCATTGAAAGAAAGCGCCAGGTGGCGCGACGCATCAAGCAGAAAAACCTACTTTTTAAGCCAAAATTTTCAAAATTGCAAAAAGCGTCCCAAATTTTTTGCAATTTGGGTTGAGTGTCCTCCATTAAGTGTTGTGTTGGGCCAAGAAAGCCTCAGCCAAGATCTGAAGTCTATCTTGCTCTTTTTGCTTCCTCGATGCCTTCTTCAACTTGGCCTTCAAGTTCCTGATTCTTGCCTTGCAAATTTTGTTTATTGCCAAGTAATGGTAGGCCATGTGCCTCAACATATTTTTCTCCCTGTTGGCCTTCTTTAGCAACTTTTCCAAGTGGATATTTTCCCTCTCAAGCCAAGACTTACGATCAGCGTTGATTTCTTGTTCAAGTGGTGTGAGCTTCACTTTCCTCCTCTTGGCAGCTTGTCGGTTTTCTCGTATGTTTTGTAGCTCCATATGGTTTGTTGATCCTCTATTTGTTTATTTATTTGCTCCAAATATTTGATTATCCACTTGGCTCTTTCTAGGTTGAGAGACAAATCATTAATGTCTGCTTGTTGCTCCCAAATGATCTCCTTGAGGCTTTGAGCTTTGTGGGCCCAAATCGATGTCATCATCCTGAATGAGAATGAAATATGTCTCCTGCCCTCCTAAAGGCCCCTCATTATGTAATGGTCGCTTGCCCTTGTCCTAAACCTGCTCTGCTGATTGAGGAAATGAGACTCCTTCCACCTTGGGTGGAGATAATACTTGCTTTGCTGCTACAAACAACCTTCTAGTGCCCTTTTGGTAGGTGATAAACACTAACACACTAGCAGTTTGTGTCTCATGAATCTCCTGCTGATGTGAAGGTCCACCTGTCTCATTAAAAGCTGTTGGAGGTACTTGAGGACCTGTGAAGACCTCATGTGAAATGAAATCCTCCCTTGAGATGTTCTATAAACCAAGCTGATGCAAGACCACAATTTTGGTTAGTGCAAAATGATATATGCTGTTATACTGCCACTGAGGTAACTTCCTCTGCACTAAGGTGGTCATCTTCTCAATGTTCCAACAAATAAAATAGGGGAGATTCATCATTCTCACCCTAGTAAAGTGCATCAACAATCTGATATGATAGGCATACAGGCGAGAAAACTAGCCCTCACAGCTGAAATATTTAATTATGAGTTTCATCAAGGGAGCATAAGTGTCCTTCAGATACCTGAAGGGAAAAACTCTACTAAGATGTCTCTGATAACCAACCTTGATGTAAGGCTCATAATGTTCTATGTCAATCTGTTGCCTTTTATTCCATTGCTCACCGACATTTGGAATATCAGTTGCTAGAGAAATTTCCTTCGGTGTCAAGGTGAATGTCACACCTTCTAAAGTGATTTGGCCATTATGAAGATGGAGCAAAAACAACCTAGCAAACTCATGATGGTATTGGACTCTCTCTACCATCTCACAGAACTGATAACAGAATTGGTGTTGAAATCATGTGACAGCAAGAGGGTAGGCCTGCAGCTTGGCAAGTGAAGTAGGCTCCTCTCGTATATGTTTACCACCCTTGTGAGGTCTCCTTGGTGCATGCATTTCTCTGGAAGAATCACTGTGTGTCTCCTCATCTCGATCATGGGAAGGATCAGACTCCATGTTTGCCAATGTTTGAGTTTTCTTAGATGAGTATGAAGATATTTATGGTGTATTTAGTTTTCTGCTGTCAAGGATGAGAATGTATGAGGGACTATGGAGGGAGAGGGTATGAGGGGTTTTGGGAATGTTGTTGACAGGATTTTTGGGAATAGGGGGTTTAGGGATAGTAAGTAGGCTTAGGGACAGCAATTAGGGTTTAGGAATTTGTAACTAGGGTTTGGGATAGTGGGATTTAGGGATATGGGGATAGTAAATTTAAGGATATGGGGTTTAAGGAATGGGTTTGATGAAACTGGAAAATGAATGAGGGAATCAAAGAGTGAGGGAGTGATGGAATTGGTAGAAAAAAAACACAATTTGTAAACCCTAAGCAATTGTTTTTTACCAAAATTGCAAGGAGGTAGGGTTTCAAGTTTTTCTCACTAAATCACCATAAAATTTAAGAGAAACTCATTCATTGGCTGTGGAAGAATGCTTGAATTACTTGAAAACCTGAGGATTCAGAAAATTTTGCAATTTGGGAGAGTTTGTGGGTGAAATCAGGCTTGAAGCCCTGTGTGTCGCGCCACAAACCCAGTGTGCCACGCCACTCCAATGCGTTGCGCTTGTATATCTTTTACACTGCGAAGGGAAACCCAACGTGCCACGCCAGCCCTATGTGCCGCACCCACGACGCAATGCACCGCGCCCCTGAAATTTGCACAAGTTGCTACAATTTTTCTCTTTTTCTCCAACACGGCCTTTCTCTTGCTCAGTCTTACTCCTTTAGATGAAAATGAGTTCTTTGAACATGACAAATGGCTTATATACAAAACGTTTTAATTTTCACTCAAAAACCCCACTTTTGTAATGTTTGCATTTGACTTGCTTTTCAAACTCTATTTTTGGGTAGTTTGCTTTATTTTTGCCTTTGATGAACTGAATGATTTGACTTTTTGTTTGCCTGGCAAGTGATGGAGATGCTAAAGCTTGGAAACGTGACCAAGGTTGCCACTGAAGCTATTACATATGAAAAAATTGAAATTACATCAAATTTATACATGAAAACATAAAATACTCTGTTTTTCCTCAAAATAGGGTTTTGAGGAAAAATCAGTCTCTGAGTCATGTGATTATAGAATTTATTGTTACTAGAAATTTAGCTGACCTCCTCATGCACCTTCTAACCATTATTGAGCATTTTGAAGACCTTTTTGATGAAACCCTAGACCTAATGAGACCTAAAACCCTAAAAATGATTGTTGCAGATTTAAAGACAAAATTTGACTACAGATGATCTAGATGAATGAAAATGGGCCAGCAAGTAAAGGACATGAGGGAAAATGTACAATAAGCCACTATTGTTAGATGATCCATGATCCTAATGGAATGCAGCTGACTGAGTGAGACACCTAACATGCAATGCAACAAGAGAATTTGATCACTGATGGAGGGATGAAGGTACCGACACTAACACCTCCAATCGTTTAGTTCCCCATATTATACATGGGTTTCGTGGTGTAGTAGTTGCTTTGAGGTATGGTGTCTTTCACCTCTGAGTTGATGAGGAGGTCATTTTGTTATATAACACCTATGCCCAGTGAGGTTTGCCTATGCCTCACGACATGATAGAGTAGTTAAAAAGTATATGTCATCATGGTCAATAATTAGCTCCTGATCTACAATCCTAAACACTTGCTCATGTTCATCCCAGCGTTGGATAATCCATCTCAATAAATCCTCCTACCCTTTCATCAGCTCCAGCTTTGCATACTTTAGTAAACCGTAGTGGCGCAATGCAAGTATGCATGCTGGATGATTTCGCATCAGCAATTCATGGCTATCATGGGCCTATTCTCTCCATAGACTAGTCATTATGGCCTGAAATATGCACAAAATAACCCTAAAAATAGTAAAATGGGGAAAACTAGCTTCAGCAATCCTTGCATGAGGTTTTAAACTGCGCCCTTCAGCTCTAATGCTACCACCTGTGGTACACAGGGAGGATTAATGCCCTCCATTAGTATGGAGGGCGTTAGTGCGCAAACACTGCTTCAGGGCACCTCATATTTGCAAAAATCCACCCCTAAAACTATTAAGAAAGGTTAAGAAATGCATAGAGCAAGGTTTTAGCCTCTACCTGGGATTGACGACATGTCGAATGGTCGTCGGGATATCCTGCAATTTTCCACGGAAAATCTGCTCCTCTTTAGCTCCAAAATGCTCTCACAATTCTCAAATAGTGAAAATGGTGAATGTGAAAGCTGAAAACACTTCCTTAAATATTTTTGGAGACATGATTTTTGAAATCATTAAAGAGAAAGTAGTCCATTCCCCATGATTTTTTATCATGCATGAACCCATATGATAGGAACTATTGGTTTTTATACTTTTCCCACTTTTGATGAAAGTACCTTCAAGAATGAAAAGCAGTGAAAGCTACATGCAATTCTCAAAGAGAACCTTTCTTTTATGGGATATCTTATCACTCTTAAGACCTAAAAAATCCTCTGAGCAACTCATTTTTTCTCTTTCTCTAGCTCATTAAACTGAAAAAGACCATTAGAGCATTCTTTTTAGGCACTTTTGTCTCGCTCATAAAACTGAAAGAATCCTAAGTTTTGTCTTTAGGCTCATTAGACATTTATAAAGACAAATCGAGCATTCTTTTAGGTACTTTTCTCACTCGTTAAACTGAAAAATCCCGAGTTTTTGTCACCAGCTCGTTAAAAATCTACGGTAGCAACAAGAGCACTTGCTTTTTTGGGACTATTTCTTGGTCTTAAAATCAAAAAATCCCTGAGTTTTTCCCCTTCTTCGAGCTCGTTAAATCCATAAAGAAGGAATGAGAAATTCTTTTACCTCTTTTTCCTTACTCAATAAACTGAAAAAGATACCTTAAGTTTTCTTCATCTGACTCATTAAAATTTGATGAAGGTATTGATTTTGTCGTCATGTGACTCATTAAAAATTCACGATGAAAAACGAGTTTAGTCCATCTCCTCGTACTCGTAACAAAATGAGGTTGACATCTATTGAACATAGGTTTCTCTTTATCCGGATTTAATAGATTAACGAATGGAAAAGTAACCGATGCGAGTATACTATTAACCTTTTGTCGCACCTGGTTAACAACTATGACAAAGGGATCACCATGGAGTCATTATTTATGATCTTTTCAGACTCTCTAAATATGAAAAGACCACCAAGATGTCTAGTCTAGACTCTTTAAATTACACAGACAAGATATAGGGTCGCTCTTTTTGCGATCCTTTTCAGACTCTCAAAACATGAAAAGATTGACGAGTTTGCCTGTCTGGACTCGTTAAACTAATCAGATAGGGCATAGAGTCACCCTTTTCACGGTCCTTTTCAGACTCTTAAAATATGAAAAGATCGATGAGTTTACCCGTCTAGACTCACTAAACTAATCAAATAGGGAAAGTAGACAATACAACTGCATTCAATATTAGAAAGTGTGGATTGGCAGTAGTCGTTCCCTTGAACATGGCACTCCCTCAGATAAACCTTCCTTGTGACGGCCTCTCAATATGAATCCTACCATCCTATGAGTTTAGCCTATATACCCTGATGTTCTTGCATCTCTATATCCTAAAACTCTTTGGTGTTCATGAGTCTAGTGTTGCATGGTTAAAACCGTTGTCGTGCCTTCTATTGTTCAAGGGTTAACCTTTTGTTTCCTCCATCAACCGATCAAGCATATCCTTTCATCATGCCCTCTATTGTTTAGACCTAATGCTCAAAGATTCCTCAAAAAACAAATCATTATTGTGTCGTTTTGTGTTGATCAATGTAGGACACATTATTGCCTACCTTTCAACAGGTATCTTCCTATCAAATTCAACACTCTATCTAGGAATACAACCCGGAAACACATTCAGTGCCTTGGTACTTGCAAACATTAGTGCCAGGTTTCCTTGTGTTTGATCAGGGGTTCTCATTATTAGCTCCTGGTTAAGTGATTCTACAGGTGTTTGACGACAAAATCATCTTTCACATTCATTAGATTGTATTGTGCATCTTGGATACCATCACCATTATTGGTGGCCTTCCTCGTGTCTATTAACGGTCTCCATTATTGACTAGTAATTAGATGATTTCATGCATGTTCAACATCAACACATATATTCCCATGTATTGATCTATGCTATTCAGTGAAGCGGAAATCAAGACCTTGGGTAAAGGCTTGCATCACTCAGCCTTGTTTCCTCTCCCAAGTTGCGTATATTGTTTTTTGGAGACATCTTATAAGGATGATTCTATTATGACACTGGATCTGAATTGTTCTTATTGGCGACCAACATCATCATATCTCTTTGGAGAAAATCACTCTGACATAGCTACTGAGCATGGGAATGCCCAACTCAGGACATGTATTAGGTTTCACATACCACCCGAAGCTCCGATCCTCTCTCTCTTTTTGTCGAAGAAGGAAAATTACAGTTAAGTAGAGTATTTCAGCCATCGTCGCAGCCTGTAATCTCACACTTTAGGGGACATTTGTTATACAACAAATTGACCCCCTCATCAGCTCAGAGGGGAAGGACATGATAGTTGAAGCAAATACCAAGATCACATGCCTTGATTCCACACTAACGTTGGCTATGCACTGACTACCTACTTTATAACACTTCTTTGCAAGCCTAAGGGTGCGTTAGTGACCCAACTAACTCTAGTTGCTAGTTGGGGAACAACATTAGTGGACCCTAATGAAGTTCTAAGGGTCAAAGGAGTGAATTGACTCATAAATATCTAGATATTTGCTCCTATATCTACTCAAGAAAAGCAAGGAAACATCTCAAGTTCGACCTATTTGGGGGATTTCTAATCCTAATGAAGGAGGCAAATTGGAAAGAGCTGAAAAGCATGGAAACTTCATTGCTTTTACCCTAAGGAACTCATGGAGGAACTTGGCAACCCAAACTCAAACACTACATAAGAAACGCTAGGGCTATGTTGATAGAGGTCAAATCATTTGAAAGGATAGCATACTTGATTGTCGAGCATTATCTCAAATCAGAAGAAGTTGGTAAGAAGAGGGAGAGAGAGAGAAGCTGGAAGGGTAAGGGAAGGTTGATGCAACAGAGGTTTATAATCATTGTTTCGATATTAATATAGAACTGCAGTTGTATTTTCTACTCTGTGGTGTTGGTACTATCATTCATTAGCTTATTTGTCCAATACCTTTTAGCATGAGTAGCTTAGTTATGTGTAACTAGTTGTTATTTTATGTATTCATGTATTAGTTATCAAGGTTGTATGCTGTGATTATGCTTGTCTCTTCTATGTGTAGGACTTGATCTGGAGCCGAATCAGGGAACTTCCACCTACCTGCATTGTGCTCTCTAGCAAATCTAACATGCATGTAACTTTGTGACCATTACAGATAATCTTATAGTTTGTCGAGAGGTGGTTAATTACATGTCACAAAATAGACAGGGAGCATTGGATTATCCAATGTTGAACAATCTCCCCCTCCCATCTTGAACAAGGTGTGATTCGAACTTGATACCTTTGGCTTTGATACCACTTGTTGGATCCACAATTTCCATTACACCAAAACCTTGGACACATTTGCAGAGTTAACGGATCCTTGAGAAGAAGTTAAGCATGTCTCAAGAAACACACGAGGAGCATTGGAGTATCCAATTTCCAACAATCACCAATTATTGGAAGTGATCTCACTACTAAGAGGGGGAGGGTAAATCAATAATGACTATGATTCTACATTTTTTGTCTCTTTTTACCAAACCACAAGAATCATTAACCCATCAGTAGAACTTATGAAACTATAATGAAACTAATGTCTAAAAACATGTAGAATCATCACATCTATAACATAAAACACCAAAAACAATATGAAAGCATGCACATAAGAGGACACAAATGTATCTGGTGGAAAACCCCCTCCATGGTAAAAAAACCACCCATTATTGCTTGTGCTCAAATCTTCTATTAAGTGTTGAACAAAATTTTCCATGGAAGAGTTAACGCCCACTAGGTGGAATACTTGACTACGATAACAACCTGCTAGAAACACTAGATAGAAAGACTCTTCTCTCACAACTCTATGAACATCTGCTTGCTGGAGCTACCATGACCAATGAGCCTTGCCCAACACTACTAATCTCTGTATAAAATTTATTCCTGCAATGGTTTTCTAGCTATAAGGCCCCCACCTTCTTTAGACATTGTCTACTCTAAAGCCTCAATGCCTCCATGCGAACCACGTTTCAAAATGTTTTATACTGGGTTCTCAAATCTGCTCAACATGAGCAACCCAACAACCTTCATGATCTAAAAATAAATTCTAATAAGAAAATCACTAAACTCAGCTACAATTATATGATAAGCTATGCAAAGCACTGCAAAAATCATTCACACACTCACTCCAACCATCTAGCCCATCAACTTAGTACTCCCTCACAAGTATGTAGCAAAGTAATCTCCATCAATATCCAAACCAATACCATGGGAAAATACCATGGTAATACCAATACCAAGGGCAGTTGTACCATGGTAATACTAATACCAAGGACACTTTTACCATGGTAATACTAATACCAAGTGCCAATCTATTCGACACACATACCAATACCATGGTAATGTTTATTCATAATTAAATCTATAGTCGCAACCATAACACATGAAAATATTAATTACAACCATAAGATTGCATCCATTTGATTAAAGGCCTACAACTATATGATAAAACTAGCTCCATGTGGTTGTTGCAAAGTATAGAGAAAAACAAAAACTTCCTAGCCCAGAGCTTTGCCAACCTACTCCACAACTCTCCCAACATCTCCATAATAGTCAAACAAGCATATGCATAACCTCATCTACCATAAAAACTATACCTAACATCTTCACATAAGAACCCAACCGTCAAGCATCATAACATCTGGACCAAATCTAGGCACACACTCATACATCATAACCACACACAGGCCAAGCTGCTCCAGAACCATATTTCACATAGACTGAGTTTCAAAGGTCAGTAAACGTTGGGTAGTTCAGATGAGTTTGACATCAATGCCAACCATCAACTCATCATCAATGCCAACAATATCCCTCTTTAGCATTGATGGCAACCCCATCTAAACTATCCAACAAATTCTGACCTCTGAAATTGAATCTCCTCATGCACTCTCCCTTTGACATCAATGGAAAAGGGATCACCACAACAACGATAAAACTGAAAAAAACAAACATTAGTTGGGTCTCAATAAGTAGCAACAACCATAACTCACTTTTTCTTAAAGCAACAACAACATACTCAACTCTCACCTAAAGCAATAGTAAGAAAAAGGATGTATCCTAGAAACAACAAATCCAATTAACCGCTCCAACTACATCAACATCACTCGCAACCAAAGAAACAAAAATATATCGTGAGCATCAGCAATGTCATAACATGAGAAATAACCCTCTCTCCATCAACATCGCAAGAAACATACCATAACCATCAACAACATTAGGGAAAACATGAGCAACATCAAACGCTACCATATTCTCCTCATAAAATCATGGTAACATCATATGTATGATGACAAGGCCAAAGCAACAATACAACCATCCATATTCCCTCAAACAATCACATCTGATATGCAACCATACATTGGACATGCTCCCCTTGAGCATCATCATCATCATTAACCCGTAATCAAATCTTTCATGTCGAAAGCTCCACCTCATAGAACAAAAGGTTGACTCTTGACCATAAATTGTAGAGCTTCATATTTTTTTTGCATGACATCAATGACACTATGGACTCGACTTTTTGTTGGGCCTTAGAATTGGTATAGTTCTTCACCTTATTTACTTAGTTTATAGTAATTTTTTCAAATCTTTGAGCACAAATTATAATAATTTGAATGTTATAGAGTCATAGAATGGAGTAATAATTGTTTTATTATTTTACCTCATTAGTGAATCGATTTGAATCTTGAAGATATCATTAACTCATGATTTGGGTCGATATTTGGGCAGGAAATATCCGATGCTTATTGTTGTTCCTTGAATAGCTAAGGAAGGTCGAGCCATGAGGAAATCATCTAGTCTATTTTTTACCTTCAGACCATGGATCAACATATTATTCACATGAGACGGTTAAAAATACGATCATGACCTGCTATTCTAAGGAAGATGTTGCATATTTCACATCTTGAATTAAAGCATCTTGAGAATCTCCTGATTCTGAGGATAGTTTTACCATTTTGAATTTAGAATTATTTTGTAATATAAAAGGTAGGATTAAACTCCATTAAAGTAGTTGATTATCCCTGTTAATTTTAAGACGAGACTGAAGAGACAAATTGTCTTAAGTTTTTACAGACTTCTCTTGGAATTTATTGTTGAATGTTAATGAATATTTCACGATTCTGTTTTAATCTAGTGCTTTGAGTTAAATATAAGACGGTTAAATTCCAGTGGCCATGGGCCCAGTTCTGGGATGAATATTGTCTTCCTTTGAATTATTATTACATCTTACTTTCAACTTTTGAATGATTAATCATTTCTTAGATCAAATCAATGTTTTCCATATTTACTGTTATTGTTTACAAGCAATTCTAGTGAATAGCATTAAACGAGATTACTATATAGCATTATCTTTTGCTATTAATTTCTGTAGCAAGTGTGAATTTTTAGCTCCAAATATTTAGCATTCTTATGATAAATGCATTTTAGTTCCTTTATCATAGTTATCTTTCCTTAGGAAACGACTTGGATTGATCTATGATTCCTAAATAGGAACTTCACAATATATTTATGTTATCAAATTGATTGTAGTTTAGAGGTAGAAAGTGAGCATTCTTTCAGTAAAGTTTTGTTGTTCTTTTCATTTCTCAATCTCTGCTTCTTATTAGTCTCGCTCAAAACAAGGTAATCTGAGCACTACCCTTGCACCAACTGTGCGAACAACCTTGCAACAAAAATCCAAAATCCCAGGTGTTGTGTTGTACAACAACCCCCCATTTCTAAAAACTTTTACACAATTTTTTTATAAGAAATGGGTCCCTTTTTAAAATAAACTTAGTGATATTTGTGATTTGATAAATAAATCTGGTATTGACCTCATTATAAGAAAAACCTTTATCAAAAGGCCTGATGCAAGTAATTCATTTTGTAAGGCCTTTCGAAAAGTACAAAGTGTTCCTTTAAAAAACATTATAAATAATTCTACATTGCAATAAAGCGATCGAAGATCACGTATTACAATGACAAAGGGACACACATAAAGAGGGCCTCATCAAATCCTTTGATCCAATAAAGGTAATTGCAATTGGCAATCAGAGGTATCATATGACAAAGAGTTAAAATACTAGCCGAACCCCCGATTGCAATCAATAAATAAGGCACGCATCTCAAAAAGAAAACATTCACGAAATGGTTTGCATGCATAAGTCTTTTAAAAATCAATAAATCAAACAAATTTAACGAAAACATACCCCGCCCTATTATAATATCACTTTATCGACAATCAGAGATATTCATTGCAAGTGATAAAGCCTTACCCTTTTGAAACTCCCGGTTGCGATTTGTGATTTATCGCTGATCGCCGATCGGGGAAATCCAAAGACATGCTTGAGATAATCATTCAATATATGATCAATGAGACATGTATTTATGGTATTTTTTCATCACTATTGGCGGCTCGAATGGCTATTAAATTTCATAATTAAGAGTAAATCCTTCAAAGATTTCACTCGTGATGGTTCTTAACTGCATCCAACTTATCATATGTCAATTGCCTTAATCTATTCATTTTCATATTGGCTTTCAGCGACAATATCCTTGTGTTACGGTTTTTAATTGTGTGTGCAGAGTTTCTTTGAATTCATGAATCCAGAGAAGATGGGGAAGAAATCTAAGAAGTCCAAAGCAACCCCTGTAGCTAAAGAACCAGAACCAAGAAAGAAGGGACTAATATCAGATACAACATGTCTTAATCTGGGAAATGTGATTTGGGAAAGCATCTACCATCTGATAGAAGCAAAGGAGCCCGAGGAATTGGAAGAGGAAGCCACAGCCGATTCCACTAGAAAATCAGAAGAAACTCTCAAAGAATTGGCCTGTTCATACCTTCACAGGATAGTAGCGCGGGCCAAAATTTTTCCATACACTGATGTGGTTAGATGGGTCGTCGAGAAAATCCCAACTTCAAACAAAACATTTTCCATTGCTGATGGAAGAACATTCGGGTCATTTAAACCTGAAGATCTCAAGTAAATGTACCATCTACCTCCACCCGAGAAGTGATATAACAAGGCATTCCTGGATGTATTTGCAAAAGAAAATGACTTGGAATCGAACCCAATCAGACACTGGAGGCATTTCCTGGACAAACATCAGCACGAGTCATCGAGTAATTATTCTGTTGACTCACTAGCTTCTCCTTATTGCTATGCTGGCGCTATGATGTGTAGACTGTGGGGACAACATGATTTTTAAAGATTTACTATAGATATGGTCTCGTTAATGGAAGTTGCGATTAATGGTTATGTTATGGATTGGGAAAACATTCTATCTAATAGAATAGCCACTGAGATACTAGAATATAGAAGGAAAGTGTATACAACTTCCCGGATCATTCCTCCTTTTTACTACAGTGGATATATTCTTGATATATTTATTTTAATTCTAAATACCCTGTACTCGGATGGAAGTGGACTTCCCAAGATCCTAATCCTATTCATATCTATCAAAAATAGTTGTGGAAGGCCCACTATGAGAATCACTTGTACAGAATTTGCAATGGTTTTTTCCTACCTGTATATTATTTTATCTTCAATAAGCATGCCCCTAGGATATCTCAGGAAGCAAAAATTGACCTAAAAGCAATGGGTAGCTGGTTTGGAGAGGAGAAATTCACTTATGTAAGGCTTTTTGGCAGTCTTACCAAACCCCATGTTCTTCCTCTATATGTTCCTGACAAACTGTTAGCCCGAGAGTTGGCATATTAGATAACAGTTGAAGGAATGTCAAAAACCCTAAGGGATTCCAAGAAGCATATGTGGCTTACATTTCCCCTATAGTGTCGCATGTTTACCTTACATGATTATAAACATGCAGAGAAAGAGGCAGAGAAGATTCAGATGCTAAAACTTGCCACCATTCTGAATAGGCAATTTGACCCAAGGAAGGTTGCCTATAACATTACTTCTCAAGCTAAACTTACTAGATTTGATCATGAAGAAGATGATTTTGATGATTTGTTTGCTTCAACTGAAATATTTTATCGGGTTAAAGGATTAGCTTGTATCAAATATGGAGAAGAGGGGTTAGAAAAATTCAATAGGCTCAGAGCCCAGAGGTTGAAAACTCTGCCTTTGGATCTATTAGCTACAACCCCAACAGTTCAGCCATAGACTCAAAGTGAATAGAAAGTTGCTGATAGTACTCCTGTAGTGGAGAAGGTTCCCAAGAAGGAAAAGTTTCCAAAGTAGGAGCAGAGACAAGAAACAAGTAACGGACCCCTTGATTCAAACATTTATGTTGATCCTAAACTAATCAAGGAATGGCAACAATTTGATTTTGTTATTAGTAATACTGAGAGCATTCAAGGATTCAACACACCTGAGGTGACTACTACTTAGAAGTCAATAATCAACATAGTTCTGACTGAAGGAACTAGTAGCCCACCCATGATTCAAAAGGATGTAGAAATAATCCCTCAAAATCCCTCCGATGAAATTGTTTCACATAGAAGAGGTACCACCATTAGATGTCTTCTACAGCCCTAAGCATAGGGTAGTAATTAAAATACAAAGGAAAAAGAGGAAAATTGATCAATCTCCTATTTTGACTTCACAAATGGAGATAATAAATGTGGTATGGAGAGAGGAAGTTAATCCTTCTGAAGATCTCACCAAACTTTCTCAATATGCTAGAGCATACACAGTGGCCACAATGGATAAAGCATCAGAGGTCAGTAACTTGCTAAAAGAAAAATACCAAGAAATTAGTTTACTATAATCACAGGCACTGGAGAAACAACATAAAATAGAATAGTTGGAACAACAATTAGTAGTCCAGAAGTAGCTAAACGGCTAGTTGAATGAGCAATTGCTCAAAGAAAAACAAAGGATTGATGAGAAAACAATTCATAAGAAAATGGAGTTATCTCAATCATTGAGTAAGTTGCAATTATTAAATGAACATCTGATCAAATCAAAGGAAGAACAAATCACTCAACTAACAGTTCAGATAGAAAGATTCAAGGAATATCCCCAAGTGGGAGAATTTAGATCGGAGGCTCTGCAAATTACCAGGGCATTGTCTAGTCATTTGAGCCTATTATGTCATAATATCTTACTCATTCTTCCTCTGTGTGCAATTTCATCATCCATGGTTGACAAATCAATAGATGTGAGATTGGACTTGGAAAAAGTAGATGAAAGATTAACAAATTTTCTCTCTTGGCAAGAATCTAAAGAGGGAAAAGTTGCTAATCTACCAAAAATTCTAGAATCGCATAAAGAAATTCTATTTACTGAATGGGAATCTCAGCTAATGAAGGTAGAAAGAGCAACAACAATATGTAGATCAACAACAAAAAACCTGGTTGAATTAATTAATAATAGTCTTTATTTATCCAATTTAATAACAGAGTGTTCTCTAGGAAAACTTCCACCAGTAAAAGCATTAAAACAGATGTGGAAATAGAAGCTAGAGCAGAGGGAAAGATTGATCGCAGGTATTCAAAGTTTAACATGGGAAAACTTTTGGTTTTTCCTGTCAAACCATATAGTCAGCGGATAGCAATGAAATGCCTCTCCGATGCAATCGGCCATATGATTCCCGAACTTAATGATGCTACATACATTGCTCAGTTACACTCATACATGAGTCACCCACTAGAACTTCTGCCGATGCTTTCCATTTGTCAGATCCAATCACAAGATGATCAGCCCATACAATGAACCATTTTTGACCAACTGCAACATGCCTATTTCTAGATGATTTTCACATTTTTTGTGATTTTGTTATACCAACGCATAGCATATTTATTTCATAGTTTGTTAGTTTAAGTAGTATTTATAGACCCTTTCATGTTTTTAGAAAGGGTCCTAAAATTTTTGTATTAAGACTTGGATCATAAGTTGCACTAGTGTGCTTCTGATATATTTATTTTTATAAAAATTGGACCTGAATTCTAAGGTTTGATGAAGAATGCTTTTATGTGATATGCACTATTGCTTCTTGTGAAAGTATTTCCAAGTTAAAAGGAAGGATCTAAATGCTATTCATATCGGAGGAGACTCAAATGCATACAGTACTACTATATTTGTTTTTGCTTCATGCTTTTATGTGAATCAACATTTATTTATTTTTCTATTATTGATATATGTATATACTCTTACAACAATTCTTTGACTTATCACTATTGAATGTTTAAGAGTTGTTATCTTTCATATATATGTGTGTCAGTAATATATAAAGATTAGTGTGATAAAGTTTTAATTATTAATTTCTTCAACTACTTGAACAAAGTAATTATCATATGAATAAATATTTCTTTTTATGAGTAGAGTCATCTATATGCCTACATGTCAATGAGAACCATAAAAAATTTCACTAAGAGAAAGACTCCCAGGATAGGTTAGTTACTTTTATATCATTACATTTTGGAATAGATATTCCATCATTCCCATTAGATATTAAAAAATTTATCACTTATCCATCCCACTTATAAATCATTAGGAAACTAGTCCCATTATATCTAGTCGGAGCCACCACACCAAATGGAAAAGGAGTTGCTTTAAGGTCCAGACCGGGTGGTTTTCCCCGATGTTGATGCAGCAATTTTCGAGGCATCAACACTAGGTTGACAATCTAATGTGTAGAGGTTTAATTTGATTCTTTAGAAACAACTTAGTGCTCAACATTTTGGCGCCCCTACCAGGGAGATTGTCAAAAAAGTGTGTATATGTATCCTTATGGGGTTGGGTATTAAACATGGAAGGTAAGAACCTACGCATGCACCAAGTAAAAAATATTGTGCCAGTGCTTTTCCTCAGCCAATACTTTTTAGAATTTTTTAGTGTGCATGACTAGGAAAAAGCATATGATTGTAAATTAGGAAGCTATATATTCAAAACCTATTTCAAAAACCACCAAAACTCAAGGTCACTAATGCCTTAGAATATCGACCTTCATAGATGAAATCATTCAGAAATTTGAATCTTAAGCACCGGTAGGTCCCTAAATAATATCCAGGAAGGGATTTATTATTGCCCCTCAAGTGGCATGGTCATTTAATGCAATTCATGCTAAGATTCATGATAATATTGAAGGATCTGAATGAATTTTTGAATACATACCCATTAGACATCTCAATCCTTCTAGTAACTTTTAGGGGAATTATTGTAATTTAAAAGAGGGGGAAGGTGAAACCAATGAAGTAGACCTACAATTTTATGAACTTGAACCTATTGCAACCCCTATTGCAGGTCACATGAAATACTTGACTTGAATAGTGATGTGAGACCCAGTTAAGGGTTGAACATTGGCCAAAGTCCTCCTACTCAGATAGTGCCTCCTAATCACAAAACCCTTGAGGGCTATTGGCATATTTTTCACCAAATGGCGAATGCAACACAAAAACCACAAACCTTGACCATAGAATACTCTATAGTAGATCATCTAGCCAATGCACCAATGAAAGCTATTCCATTACAAAATATCCCAAATTTTCATGGAATGACCTCCGAAGACCCTGATGTGTTCTTTCTTGAGTTTGATGTCCTATGTCGAGGTTATGATTATAACACTAACCCACAAAAACTAAAATTATTTATGTCTGCCTTAAGTGATGTGAGACCCACTTAAGGGTCGAACATTGGCCAAAGTCGTCCTACTCAAATAGTGCCTCCTAATCACAAAACCCTTGAGGGCTATTGGCATATTTTTTACCAAATGGCGAACACAACACAAAAAACACAAACCTCGACCATAAAATACTCTATAGTAGATCATCTAGCCAATGCACCAATGAAAGCCATTCCATTAAAAAATATCCCAAATTTTCATGGAATGACCTCTGAAAACCCTGATGCGTTCTTTCTTGAGTTCGATGTCCTATGTCAAGGTTATGATTATAACACTAACCCACAAAAACTGAAATTATTTCTGTCTACCTTGAAGGGAGCATCTCTGCTTTGATTTATGAGACTAGGAGGCGATACTATAAATTCGTGGGATGAAATGAAAAATTATTTCCTTACCAAATATCAGGATTATTGCTGATCTAGGAACTTACGAGAGGAAATTTTTAAAATGATGGAAAATGATGATGAGACTTTAGAAGAATACGCTGAAATATTTCAATGTAACTTGCAAAGATCACCTTACACCAATTTACCCAAAGAAGTGTTTAAAAATGCTTTAATTGAGGACATGAAAGATGAGTGGATAGAGGCACTTAATTTAATGGGGCAAGGTGATATTTCCAAGGAATATTATGATAATATTATTAAATTGTGTATCAGGTACTTGCGAGGAAGTACATGAACTAGATTTGGAATTCGAGATCCTCTTAGCAAGACCAGCAAGACTGCAGGCGGAGGTGTAACTCAAGCATAAATCACTAATCTCTTTGAAGATTTTAAAACCGATATTTTGAGCACATTAAATGCAGAGTTGGATTTCCTACAAGTCAAGAAAAAACAAGCCAAAGCAGAGCAAGATATGGCTATTTTCTATCCTCATTATCAGAAGAACCACAACCGTAGAGAGTGTCCACTAGATACGATTGAAACATGTGCTATTTGCACTAAATATCATTCGACATAGCAATGTCCCTCATTCTCTAGATTAAAATTTGTATTCAAAGAAGGTGAGGAAGATCTAGAGCTACATATCTTATGACACAATGATGTCAATGGAAGACTCACCCTTCAAGAATGATGCATGTCCCTTTTCTGATTTATTTTGGGCAATATGCTCAACGAAAGATTCTTGGATCAACATGGTAGGGCCAACAATATTTTAATCCAACTTGAAAATCTCAACCATACTTTGCACTACCCTGGGAAAACCAACCATTCAGTCGATATGTGTGGCCAAATCAATAGTATTCTACACCTTCATGGCAAAATTCAACAAACAATCAATATCTTTCACCGTGGTCAGATTCATCTACACAAGGACTACTGTGGCCTCAAAATTGGCAGCGTTATGTGGGACCAATCAACCCATATTTTGGAATGCTACCCGAGTCACAACCACCATTGTAAGGTCCATTTCAATTTCCCCCAAATCCTCAACCTCCATTGCATCCTCAATAACCTACTTAGTTGAATCCCAATCCGAACAATTCGTTTGTCAATATTTGGAGATCATTGGAAGTTCGAATCATGAACCCTACCCTCTTGAGTGTAATGATTTGTGGTTGAGATCTAGATGAGGTATCTTCCCAAAAGATAATAAATTCAATTAAGAACAGGAAGATAATGAAAATCCCATCAAAGAGCATCTTTTAGTAGAACGTATTTCTTCAACTATAATTGTTCCTGAGACATAGGCACCTAATGTGTTGACTAAACAACAAGACCCCATTAAAACTATGGTTCCTTCTCCTCCATTCCCTGAAAGAATCATAGTGATTAAACCACTAGTCTATTCTGACTTTGATCTTGTAGGGGAATTAAAAAGTTTATGCATAAAAATCCCACTCCTCCAAACTCTACGAAATGTTCTAATGTATGCTAAAATGATTAATGAATTGTGTGTCAAAAAGCCTGGAGGAAACCCAAAGACTCTCCTACAATCCATGTATTAGGGACACTCTTTGATCTTATCTTAGGGAAATAGATAACCATCAAATATGATGACCCTGGGAATCCATTAGTTACTATTCAAATTCAGGATCGCAATTTCCCAAATACCTTGGTGGACTTAGGAGCTATTATAAACATTTTCTACAAACTTGTGGTGTCCTTGGGATCACAGCCTTAAACTAAATTCTACTATTTTTGAACCTGCTGACAGATCAGTAGTCAAACGAGAGGGCACTTTGGAAGATGTTATCATTTCTGTAGATTCCTGGGAGTACCCATTGGACTTTTTGATTATCAATCCTAGAAATAGATTGGATGGGAATCCTATGATATTAGGGAGATCATGGCTAGCAACTACAAATGAATATATAGGATGTCAGACAGGGAATATGACAATTACAAAAGGAATTCTTGTCAAAAATCTTATCTTATACTTGCCTATTAAACCTAGCCTACCTATCAAAAATTACCAGTTATTTTCGCCCAAATATTAGGAGGAAAACCTGTGTTCTTCTCTTATCGTGGACGAATCCCTTGCATTTAAAATCCAAACCAAGGATGATATAATAATGGATTTATTAACAAACCTTCTATTGTTGGAAATCAAACATGTCAAATGCTAAAATCCATGCTTTATAATGAAGCCCAAGAAGATCCACTAGATGTTTTCAATAATGACCATATACCTACAACTGATGTCCATAATAACATTCCCATTGAAATTGAACCTAATAAAACTTTGAATATTAATGCCAATATGAATGATAAAAAACGTAATGAGTTAATTCAAATTCTCTAGAGATATAAGAAGGCTTTTTCTTGGGAATATTCTGACATGAAGGACATCAATCCACAACTATGTACCCATCACATATATATAGAAAAAGATGCCCTTCCTATTCAGTAGCCTCGAAGAAGATTAAATCTACACCTTAGGGATGTAGTAAAACTAGAGTTACAAAAGCTCCTGGATGTTAATTTTATATATCCTATTTCCGACAGCCAGTGGATTTCACCATTAGTTTTCGTCCCTAAAAAAAATGGTAAATGGAGAATTTGTGTGGAATATAGAGACCTGAACAAGGCTATGCAAAAAGACCATTTCCCCCTTCCATTTGTATATCAGGTCCTTGACACTCTTCCTGGGAAAAAATTATTCTCCTTTCTGGATGGTTTTAGTGGTTATAGTCAAATTCAAATTGCTCCTGAAGATCGGGATAAGACCACATTTACCTACCCTTGAGTAATGTTTCCATATAGTGTTTTACCATTTGGACTGTGCAATGCACCAACCACTTTCCAGAGGGGAATTTTGAGTATATTCTCTTATTTAATTAGTGAAGGACTTGAGTTGTACATGGATGATTTTACTCCATATGGTAACGAGTTTGACCAGGCCTTACAAAATTTAGAAAAAGTTCTTGATCGATGCATTTCTACCATATTATGCCTTAGCCATGAAAAATATCATATGATGATGAATGAAGGTGTAGTTATGGGAAAATACATTTTTGCTACAGGTATTCACGTGGATCCAACAAAGATTGAGGTAATTATTACATTGCCTACTCCTCGTAAACCTACTGAGGTATGTAGTTTCCTTGGCTATGTTGGTTATTATTGCATATTTATAGCAAATTTTTCAAAGATAGCAACACCATTGTATGTTTTTAAAAGAAATGTTGAATTCGAATGGACTAACATATGCGATGTTTCTTTTTCAGAACTTAAAAACATGGTCTCAACAACCCTTGTGTTAAGACAGCCAAACTGGAATTTACCTTTCCACATTTCATCAAACGCATCAGACACAATGATAGGATTTGTCCTTAGATAGGAAGAAGGCAAAAATCCTTATGCCATTTATTATATTAGCAAGAATATCACACCAATAGAGATAAATTAAACAGTGATGGAAAAAGATTTTTTAGTTGTTGTGTATTCTATTAATAAATTTTGTCACTATATAATGGGATATCTAATATTCCTATATATTGATAATTCTTCCCTTAAATATCTAGCTAATAAACCTATTACCAATGGTCAGATAACTAAATGGTTGTTGTTATTGCAGGAGTTCGACATTACTGTAAAGGATCGCCCAGGAAAGGAAAATCTCGTTGCAAATTTTTTGTCTAGTGTACCTAAAACAACCAACCCTTTACTAGTGGAAGATCAATTTCTAGATGACCACCTGTTTATTGTAACAATCAAGACACCCTGTTAGGCTAATGTAGCCAATTACCTGGCAAAAATAAAACTTCTCGTGCATTTTCCACCCCAAGATATGAAACTTATTGTTCAACACAGTGCATGGTTCTCCTGGATAGATGGATACCTCTTTCATACAAGGTTTGACTTTCAAATTCGAAGATGCATTAAAGAAGACAATATTTATGACATTATCAGAGCCTGTCACGATGAACCTTGTGATGGAAATTTCGTCAATCGTAGGACTGTTCATAAAGTACTCCAGATGGGATATTATTGGCCCATGATATTAAAGGATGCAAAGAAGTATGTTTGAAGTTGTGATAGCTAACAAAGAATGGGTCGTGGGTCGTCCCACTCAAACTGATGAGATTCCCCTACAGACGTAATTTGTAATAGAACCCTTTGAAACATGAGCATTTGATTTCATGGGACCCTTTAACCCACCATCGAATCAGAAGGCATTCATCCTAGTTTGTACAAACTACGTGAATAAATGGGTGGAAGTAGTATCTCTTCCAAAAGCTATAGAAGAAGTGGTCATTAGTTTCTTATTTTAGCTATTTGTGCGACACAGACTCCCTAGAGAAATAATAATAGATGGGGGTCACAATTCACTGCTCATAAAATTGTTTCTACTTTACAGAAGTACTATAGTAAGCATAGAGTCACCTCACCATACCATCCTTAAGCAAATGGATAGGTGGAAAGTACCAATAAGGTTCTGGAGGAAATCCTGACCAAAACAGTATTTGTGAACCGCCAGAACTAGGTAGTTAAACTTCTTGAGGCCTTATTGGCCTATCGAACAAAATGGTGCAATACTACTGGAAATTCCCCATACCACCTTGTTTTTGGTAAGGAGCCTATTTTTATTATTGAATTTAAGATTAAGACTCTCAATACTACGAGAGAAGTTAGTTGGATTTCACAGAAGAACATAAATGACAGTTACAACACTTTAATGAACTAGACGAGATGCACCCATTGGCATTGCAATGTACAAATGTTATTCAACAACAAAGGGTTAAATGGCATGCTCACCTTATTAAAAATAAATTTTTTAGAAAGGCGACTAGGTGCTCTTCTAAAATTCTATGTTTCAAGGTTTGAAAACTTCATACGAGATGGTTAGGACCATATGAGATTACCAAAGTCCATGACAACGATACAGTGACCTTGACTACCATTGATGGTTTTGGCATCTCTTTTCTTGCTAATGGACATCGAATTCACCTATACCATCAGCCGCTTACACGAGAGTTTCTTCTATCAGATAAGTAATGATTCCAATTTGCAGATCGTAGCTAAGTGGGCAGGTAACCCCACAACTACATCTAGATGAATTTTTTTCCAAACTACTTTCATTTTGTACATAATGTATATATTTTCATAATACATACATACATACATACATACATACATACATACATACATACATATATATATATATATATATATATTATATATATATATATATATAATAATGAAATACGGGGAAAGGGTTGTTATTCTTTTTTTATAGTTGTGATTCCTTTGGTCACAGTTGTTGTTCCTTCACTAATTTTCCTTTAGTTGCAGCCATTTTTCCCTTTCATCACAGTGTGTTGTTACCTTTTATCACATGTATTGTTCCTTTGGTCATAGTTGTTGTTTCTTCACTGTTGTTCCCTTTTGTCACAGTCATTGTTCCTTTGGTCACAATTGTTGTTCCTTCACTGCATTTCCCTTAGTTGCAATTGTTGTTCCCTTTCGTCATAGCTTGTTATTCCCTTTAGTCACGGTCATTTTTCCTTTGGTCACAACTATCGTTCCTTCACCGTTTTTCCTAGTAGTTGTAGTCGTTGTTCCCTTTCATCACAACTTGATGTCTCTTTTTATCGCATTCATTATTCCTTTGGTCACAACTGATGTTCCTTCATTGTTATTCCCATTAGATTCAAACGCTGTCCATTTTCGTCATAGATCACTTCTCCTTTTGGTCGCAGATGTTGTTCACTTTCGCCATGATTATTGTTAACAATGTAAACTTTGAAACGGGAACTATAAACTCAAAACGGGAACTATGGCCAAAAAACGCCAAAAAAACATCAAAAATAGTGCTAAAATCGAAAAGTGTGTATACTGGAATGGTGGTTTTTTTTTAGGGATAATTTTTAACATTTTTTAAAAATGGCAATGAAAACAAAATTTTCATGCAAAATATAGCTTGAAAACGAAAAAGTGATTATACTGGAACGATGATTTTTTTTTAGGGTCAATCTTCAAAAAAAAAAAATGCTAGTAAAATGATCTAACAACATAAAAGTGTCTCATAACTTCTCATTTAACACCATATGGAAATTAAAAATTTTATTTCAAGAGACGATGCATACATCAGTTAGATAAACTATCTTAAACAATTATTCAAAATCACTCATATTTTCTTGCATGCCATTAGAATTCACATCTTCAGATGAGTCATTGGATGCTGATGAAGATGTTCCATATTCTTCTCTTTCATCAACTATTGCCCCATCTGAGTCCACATGCATGCCCATCATTTCAGGTTTCAAAATTCTTCTAGATCTACGAATGGTTTCAGCGGACTCCCATCTCAATATTGTTCCTTCTAGTAACAACCTTTTCAGAATCTCTATCGTCTTGAAGCGAAGAGTTCCCCTCTTTGTTAAATTGAAGTCATAAATAAGTATGTCAACATCCTCCAATTTCAATATGTTTGTGTGGCGACGATTTATATTCATACCCTTTCTTTTTCTCTTTCAGCCATTTTTTTGTCAACTACCATCTCTGGCTTATACACACCATTGAATGGGTGTGTATTTGTGGCATACCAATGTACTTCAACACTTCTAACATCCTCATTTTCTGTAAAGACCTTTATAACTTTAGCAACCCAAAATGGATAGCCATTGAGATCTCCATCTGCTAGCACTGCGATCATGCAACCCTCCTTAATATCCTGTACTGAATCCCTGTAAAGGTCTTCCATGGCTTCACGTTGTGCACGAGATCTTTTGGAACCAATATACATCTCTCTTTCCTCTGCCTGTGAAGAATTAATGATACCTTGAGATTGTTGTTGTTCAACAATGTTTATTTCCTCATGTGCATTCGACACATTTTATGGCCAAATAAATGGATTTTTCAAAGGTATATCTTCATTTGTTCTTGTTGAAATGATATCACTTTGATTATTGAAAATGACTCCCACCAAACTGAATCAGCAATGTCAAATTACTCATATGTATATCTAATACATTTTTTTATTTATTCTAGGCAATCAGAATAATTTATATCTCTGTTTTGTTTGTGTGTATTATGAACTTCACCAACTGATTGTAATAACAATATTTTCGATGCAAATATTGGATGATCTGGAAGGAACTTCAAAAATTGCAAACCTGATAACGGTGCCCATTCTGTAGTAGTTGAATACTTCTTGCCCCATATTAGTGTTTTCCCATCAATTTTTTTGATACGAAATTGATGTTGGAAGCTAATGTCATTAAGTTGTTCAATGCATTTCCCCTCGCCATATGATCCCATAATAAACCTTCGCATGTCAAAGTTTCTTCAAACACATCAAAAGTAGGCTGCTGGCAATGTAATGATTTCTTAAATACATTCAATTAATGATGGCAAGCTCCCAACTTCCTTCCTCCTCAATGTGATTGAAAAACGATTGAACATCTGATCAATATGGTCATGGGTGTGCCCAACAAGAAGGAAACCAACCTTTACCTTTTGAAAAATTCTCAATTCAACAAGCATGTTTAAATATCCAAAAACAACCTGATTTTTGTTTTCATAGCAAGTGTTGTCCAATTGTAGATACAAAACTTTAGGAAGATTACCAGACCAATGAGAAAGCACATCATGAATTATGGTTATGGTCATATTTGCATCATTATGAATATGTGGAGCTGTGAAGTACACCTTTGGCAACATTTTCCCATTGAAGACCATATAACCGACCAAGTGATACTGAATAAAATTTTCCTCCTGTAAATTTTTGGTGTGCGAACAAAATGTGGTAAAAGTGTTTTTTTTGGTCCATACCATCAATTATCAAACCCAAATATTTATTCGGATTATCATAACACTTCTTTCGATGCTTGTACAACTTTTTCTGTTCATTTGTTTGTTGTTTGCAATGCTCCTGAAGTTCTTTGACAATTGAATCTACAAAACATAAAAGAAAGCCATTAAGAAATATATTTTCATACTTGATGAATATACAATCTTAAAAGTTAAAGTTATAAATGCCTACCTCTTTTTGACCCTTCACATTTGTCCCTTTTTTATTTAAGAGAAGCACATGTACTACAAACCCCCATCCTTGTCTTCTTAGGAATACGAACATTGTTGAATTCTTTCTTCCATATCTTCACAAAATATGGATATGTAATAAACCAGCCATGTCCCTCAGCACCTTCTACATATTCTTTATATAAGTTGTAGATTTCACGTCTCGAAAAATTATCTAGAATATGTATTGTCTCTCTATTTGGCATACACTCTCCATGCTTTGAAAAGAAATCTTTCATCCATGACATTGCAATGTTTGATAATGGCCTAAACTGTATTTTATGACATATTTTAGAATAAAATGTGGGATCCTTTTCCAAATTTTCTTGAATTCTCGAAGACGAAAATTCCCAATCGAATGAAAAATTTTGAAAGCTTTTCTACAGATACATAAAGTCTTAATATGATAATCATAACCTCACAATGTAGATTGCATGCACCCAACTAAATATGAATTTTGCATGCTTTTATTCATTGACAAATATCTCTTCCTGCTCTCAAATGCAAATTTGAAATCCATATGTTTCAAGTAATCATTTTGGCAACATTCACTTGAAATGAGTGCGCTGATAGAACTTCTTCTCGTCAAATATTCTGTTGTACCCCTTGTATATCTAGAACATCTTGCATTGATACGAAAATGCCTGGTCCTACTCTTCGATACAATATTTCTTGGCAACATCTCCATCATTAGATCATCATTTGTATAAGGATTTTTATCATCATTAAGAGGAATGTTATCCACACTATGATCAACTGTGCTTTTCAAATACTGACTTGGAGGATATTCTTCATCTTCCCTTTCTTCAGTGCTACTGTCATAGTCCATAGAATTTGGACTCAATGGAAATTTTGACTCAATGTTTATTGGATATTATTCCTCATGTGCATTTTCAATGCTGCTCTCATGGTCCATAGAATTAGGACTAAGTGTGTCATTTTGTCCTTCATCAGTGCTACCTTTATACTCATTAGAATTAGGACTAAGTGCATCATCATGTCCTTCATTGTTGCTGCTCTCATAGTCCTTAGAATCAGGACTAAGAGGACATTGTGACACTCCATTCTTTTGAAATTCATCATCGTGCTCTTCATCACTGTTGCTCTCATAGTCCTTAGAATTAGGACTAAGTGGACACCGTGACACTCCATTATTTTTAATTTCATCATCCCGCTCTTCATCAAAGCTGCTTTCATAGTCCTTAGAATGAGGACTAACTGGACACCATCGCATTCCATACTTTTGAAATTCATCATCACGCTCTTCATCAAAGCTGCTCTCATAGTCCTTAGAATTAGGACTAACTGGACACCGTGACACTCCATACTTTTGAAATTCATCATCATGCACTTCATTGCTACTGCTCTCATAGTCCTTAGAATTAGGACTAAGTGGACACTTTGACACTCCATTCTTTTCAAATTCGTTATCACGCTCTTCATCATTGCTACTCTCATAGTCCTTAGAATTAGGACTGAGTGGACACCATGACACTCCATTCTTTTGAGCTTCACCATCTTTCTCTTCATCACTGCTGCTTTCATAGTCCATAGAATCAAGACTAAGTGGACACCGTGAGACTCCATTCTTTTGAAATTTGTCATCAAGATCATCATCACTACTACTTTCATAGTCCTTCGAATTCAGATTAAGTGGAATTTGTGACTCTTTATTTATTTGAAATTCTCCATCTCCTCTTTCATCTGTGCTGCTCTCATAGTCCTTAGGATCAGTACTAAGTGGAAGAATTGAATTTCTATTCATAGTGGAAGAATTCCCACTATATTCATCCATATGAATAGAGTTGTTACGCGATAAAGATGTTGATGCTGTATAAATCGAAACTTCACTATCAGGACAATCCATCCCTTTCAAATAGAAGATGTTCAATGATACAAATGGAGAGTCTCATAAAGATATTATATAGCTTAGAGAATGAAATTTTCCCTCCAAAATTTTCCCTCCAAAAAAATTTCGCGAAAATATTTTCCTCCTAAAAGTTTGTGAGATATATTTCAGTTTATTATTTTATCATGCAATTTAATGATAAATGTAAACTTAATTTTTT
>APFE030668272.1:0-19363 GCA_000404065.3 Pinus taeda | reverse complement strand
CATTTGTGTGTGCACCTCGAAATTTAATTCTCTTTCGTAATTCAAACCCATAATTACATTATGCATTTTAAATAAAGCTACAAAGAACAATTAAATTCCTCAAATTTTGTTTTGCATAATTTAATAATGCCTCAATTTATCTTTACTGCTCCATGCCCACCCAGGTCCGATATCAATTGGATAAGCCGAATCTACAACGATGCCATTTTATAATTTCACATAATAAACTTCTAACGAGTACAAAGTTGTGTGGCTACGTTTTATATTTATTCAAAGTATATCTCTTGACCCGTCTAAACCTAGATTACCACATTAATGTCTTTGATTCAACAAGAAAATGACGGAGGGGGGAGGGCGGAGGACGGAGGGGGGAGGCCAAGAAAAAACAACAGGTGTATATTAAAAAAACTAATGCCAAAGTTTAATGTACTGTATGCAAGCAAAAAAATAATGACAACCCATCTTCGTGTAAAAATGATCTTCATGTTTCCAATCACTAAAATTTAATAATAATTTAACGGTACATTAACGGCACATGCAAATAGGCACGAATCAATGAAAAACATGATCAGACAGACCAATAGAATAGGAATTGTTAATATATAAATTCCATTCGAGCCTCCAAAAGTAATATTAAACTATGTTGCAGTTAAGAAATAAAAGAAAAAAATGCCCATATTTATCTTCTTCTTCCATATTTTGCTAAACGGCCACGTGTTTGACTGGATGAATTATTCTCTAAAAGTGAATTAGTTGGCTCACCATCCCGAGCAGTAGCTCCAAGTGACTGCAGATAGGATTTTTTTTTACTGTCCAAAAAATTGAGTTGGATCCATTAAAAATTGGTGGCCTGATAGATGCTACTCCCAATCTTTCTTCAAGAAATCAAGATTTTTTTAAAGGACTTTCTTTGATTTCAATTTTTAGGAAAAATATTAAGAGAGGGGTGAATCAGTACTTTAAAACTTACTTGAACTTTACTTTTATTATTCGGATTTCGATACACTATTGTTATTCAGTGAACCCAGGTATGTACATGACTATGATGAAAGAAAACTGTGTATATCCAATCAACTAGCTTTAAATATAATTCATCATCTGTTAGCCTTTAGCCAGTGCATCATTACTTCCTTAACACACGCATTAAGCAAAAACTATGAGAAATAGAGAGTAGATATATCATCAAAAAATAATAAACGCATCAACACAAATGTACACAAAGATTTTAGGTGGAAACCCAATGTGGGGGAAAACCATTGTTTCTTTTGTCTCTTTCTTAATTTAAAAATAAAATAATATTCTTGCAATATTGTACTGGTGCAAACTTTAACTAATACGCATGCTCCTACCTACATATGGCTACAACTTCTCTCATCTTCCAGCTCCTACTGGAAGGGAGCTACAACCCCCTTTCTGAAGAATTCTATCCTCGACTCTTTATGGATCACTTTTCAAAATATTTCAAAATGGATCCACTTTAAACTATTATGAAATTAATTACTCAAGTACTGAACCAACTGAATCATCAAATCAACTATTGTATCTAATACAACTTGATCAAAATTGATGAGAACAGATCATGCTAATGAATAGCCACTCATCAATATACCAATCCAAACACTGTTACCCATCACAGAAACAAACTAATGATACTGAAAACCCTAATCAAATAAAAATTAGATTGTATACACTATTGTTCTTAATCATATTCGTGTATGTATGCGCTTATCCTGAAGAATGCATGTGTATAGATCTAAACAAATATTGATACCTCAATCAGAATCACTATCACACTGAAAAAGTAATTGTATTGCATATTGAACCCATCACAACTCACAGAACCAAATACACATCATTATGCAATAGCATCATTACTTAATTTAAATTTCATTCCACAATCAGTTCAACCCAACTAGTATTGTTAAACGCAGATCATTATGAGAGAGACATCATTGACAGATAAGAACATGCATAACTAAACTAATCAACCATCATTAACAATCCATGCCTCAAAACCCTAATAGTTGTATGCTACTCTTATAAAGAACAACCACGTATGTACACTCTTAATGCTTCACACTTGCGTATAGATTTTAAACTTTTATAGAATGTATATGTGGTCCCTCTAATGTAGATCCGTGTATGTACACGATATTTCTGAAGAAAACCTGCGTACAGATCTACAACTACTAAATCATTCATTTGTTGCAACCACAAAGCATATTTCGTAACCCTTACTGTCACATGTTCATGTCAGAGTATTATTACCATCATAGATTTATCATTGCTAGTCACAATCATAAAGGATCAAGTAAGCATTTTTATTAGTCACTATAATACTTTCCGATCTATTAAATCTAAACCTCCTTCATTCTCCTTGGTGCACATTTGTCTGAGATAAAATCTTTCATTAATATCCCATAACTTTCTCACCTAACACTTTTATTTCCATCTTCTTATATAGCTTAGGCCTTAGCCAATGCCCTAGGTCAATCCTTTAGTAATATAGAAGGCATTTCTCTGACAGGATCAAATATACGTTGTCACGCTCATTATTATGGGTTAATAGCATGGTAAAGGACCCTAGTATTGAGAATACCATGGTGCAGAAATTGTATGCGACTTTGCTTCACAATACCCATGTATGTTCGCGGTCTTTGTTAAAAGGACCCGTGCACATTTTCCAACACTTTACCTTTATCATTCATCTATCTCAAAATTGGTATTCCTTTGTCCAATCTCTTTGTCACATTTGTACTAGCCTCTATACTCATCTCGCTACCACGATCGCCTGTATACTCATCCTTCTACCATCATGTTGACATCTTGATCAAGTAGGTTTCCATTAAGGAAAACACCGTAGTCATAATGCCAACATGGCATTTATAATATTAATCCTAGGGTTTAATATATTAGATTTAATACTTGTAATCTTGGGGTTTATTATATTGGGTTTTATAATGTTAGGGTTTAGTAATAAGGTTTAATATTATGACATTTGAATGGTACAAAAATCTATCCAATGTTACATTGCGACAAGCATTAATTGCCTCAATGCAACAATCAAGCTCACAATCATTTTCACAATGTTACATTACATTGGAATTTATCCAATGCCCCATTACGAATTTAAAAAACTAGTGTTTAATATTAGGGTTTAGAGTATTTAGTTTTTTAATATTGGGTTTATAATTTATAATAATGAGGTTTAATATTAGGGTCTATAATATTAATCTTAGAGTTTATTATATTGGGTTTTATATTAGGATTTAGTATTGTGACATTGAAATGGTACAAAATTCTATCCAATGTTGCATTATCATAAACATTGTCTCAATATGAAAATCAATCTAACAATCATTTTCACACTGTTACATTACATTGCAATTTATTCAATGTTGCAATGTTACATTGCAAAACTGGGGTTTAATATTAGGTTTATAATATTATAGAGTTTTAATATTCGATTTATAATTTACAATATTAGGGTTTATAATATTAATATTGGGTTTATATATTAAACCTAGTGTTTAATATTAATCTTAGGGTTTATAATATTAATCAATATTATAATCATTTTTGCAATGTTTATAATCCCTTTGGTTTATAATATTAAATCCTTGGATTTATAATATTAATAATCCCTTAGGTTTATGAGGGTTTACAATATTAATCTTAAGTTTGATATATAAATCTTAGGATTTATTATATTAGTCATAAGATTTATAATCCATTTAGGTTATAATATTAATCCCAAGGTTTAATATTAATCCCTTATGTTTATATTCCCTTGGGATTATAATATTAATCTTAGGGTTTGTATTCCTAGAGTTTAATATTAATTTAGGGTTTATAATATTAATGCCTTGGGTTTATAATATTAATAAATCTTTTCGGTTCATAAATCCCTTGGGTTTATAGTATTAATACTCCCTTGGGCTTATTGATCCATTGGTTTTATAATATTAATCCAAGGGGTTTATAACATTAATTCCTAAGGGATTAATATAAAACCTAATGTTAAGGTTTCATAATGTTAAGGTTTAATATTAGGGTTTAATATTGTGATTCTGGAATGATACAAAAATATGTACAACGTCACATTGTGACAAACATTGTATCAACATAGCAATGAATCAGACAATCATTGTTGCAATGTTACATTACATTGCAATTTATTCAATGTCACATTGTTACATTACAAAATTGAGACTTATAATCTTAATAAGCCCTTGGGTTTATAATATTAATCCCTTGGGTTTATTAATTTGTTAGGTTTATAATATTAATAATCCCTTGTGTTTAAAATATCAATGATCAATAAACTGTCATGAATATTCCACTAGACAATTTATCACAATAGATGTGATAATGTTATATTAAAAATATGAAATTATACATTATTATAATTTTATTAAATTTCTAGATGTGTATATTTTATTGTAATTAGCACATCCATGCAAATGGAAATTATCTAAAAAATAGAGAATGACAAAATAAAAGCTCACACGCACATAAGACACAAGATATGCTCTAGGAAACTCTTACATGAGAAAACCTAGCTAGAAGGTAAGGTTGCTCCGCTCTCTTTCTTTTTATCGAAATATGGTTGCAGGTACAATGAAATTTGGTTTGTGGCCCGTGGGATGTTATAATGCACAAATATTGTCTTGTGTTATACGTCCTATCCCTCTTGGCTATTTCTACTCGACTATGGAATAAATGCACTTAAATGGAATGCCTCTTCCTCCTAGTGGCCTAGTTATAACATAGCCCGATAGCCTACTAGTGATCAAGTTTGACTATATCAACTCTTAAGCAGAGTTACAATATAGAATTTTCCATAGAATTTTATATCACAATCATGTGGTTATCCCATTTTTCCATTAATAATAGGAGCTGCCGCAACATCCTCTCAAACCATGGTGGTGAAAATAGGAAGGTAAACTTTTGAGTGACATAATATTTGCATATAGACTTTTATTGTCGCGCTTCTCACGCCTTTGGAAATATCTTTGTGTGTAGAATAGCATGAAGAGGTGCCACGCTAAAGTGGAAAACTTTACCCCCAAAAAATGTCATCTGATGCCTCAAAATGCTCCCAAAAGGTTTTAGACCCTGTTTTGCCAAACTAGGCCCTACTGGTAAAAATAGTCCCATGAGTTTATTCCTCAGTTTTTCCACTGTGAAAACGTCAACATGGATGAAAAATAATATAATGATCCAACCTGGATGAATAGATCGTTTGGGTTTATTAATCCTTTGAGTTTACAATATTGATAATCCCTTGGGTTAATAACATTAATCCCTTGGGTTTATTAATAATAATTCATTGGGTTTAAAATAGCGATCCCTTGGGTTCATTAATGCCGTAGGTTTCAAATATCAATTGTTTGGGTGTATTAATCCTTTAGATTTATTAATCCTATGAGTTTATAATATCAATAATATCACGGGTTTATTAATCTTTTAGATTTATAATATCAAATTGTTTAGGTTTATTAATCCCTTAGGTTTAATAATATCGATAATCTCTTAGATTTATAATATCAATTATAATTTAACATATTAATTATAATATCATAATATTATCATATTACTATTATAATAAAAGTGATTATAATAAATTATATATTTATAAATATAAAGAATATTATTAATTCATATTAATATATATTAATCACATTTATAAAAATAATTATGCTAATTAATAATATGAAAAAAAATAAAATATTTTGAAATAAACCAATAATAAAATATCTGTAATTACTAAATCAAATAGCATTTAACCTACAACATAATTATTGCTAGCCATTAGTTATTTTGGAGTCAAAGTGTTTCTCTTCCCAACAATTAATAGTTTGAATTTCCTTTCCTTTATTGTAATAATATGAAACTTATAAAAAAGGAAAGTTTAATAATCACTCTTTTAACATTTGTGTGTGCACCTCGAAATTTATATTTCTTTCGTAATTCAAACCCATAATTATTGCTACCATTATTTATTCTGGAGTCAAAGTGTTTCTCTTCCCAACAGTTAATAGTTTGAATTTCTTTTCCTTTATTGTAATAATATCAAACTTATAAAAAAGGAAAGTTTAATAATCACTCTTTTAACATTTGTGTGCGCACCTCGAAATTTATATCTCTTTCGTAATTCAAACCCATAATTACATTATGCGTTTTAAATAAATCTACAAAGAACAATTAAATTCCTCAAATTTTGTTTTGCATAATTTTATAATGCCTCGATTTATCTTTACTGCTCCATGCTCACCCATATCCGATATCAATTGGATAAGCCAAATCTATAACGACACCATTTTATAATTTCACATAATAAACCTCTAACAAGTACACAGTTGTGGCTACGTTTTATATTTATTCAAAGTATATCTTTTGACCCGTCTAAGCCTAGGTTACCACATTAATGTCTTTGTTTCAACAAGAAAATGACCGGGGGACGGGCGGTGGGGCTTGGGCAAGAAAAAACAACAGGTTTATATTAAAAAAAACTAATGCCAAAGTTTAATGTACTGTATGCAAGAAAAAAAATAATGACAACCTATCTTCGTGTAAAAATGATATTCATGTTTCCAATCACTAAAATTTAATAATAATTTAACGGTACATTAATGGCACATGCAAATAGGCACGAATCAATGAAAAACATGATCACACAGACCAATAGAATAGGAATTGTATATATATAAATTCCAGTCGAGCCTCCAAAAGTAATATTAAACTATGTTGCAGTTAAAGAAATAAAAGAAAATAAATGCCCATATTTATCTTCTTCTTCAATATTTTGTTAAACGGCCACGTGTTTGACTCATCATCCACGTCTCTTTATTTTTGTGTTTTTTGATACGTGTTTGACTGAATGATTTTCTAAAACTGAATCAATTGGCGGACGTGCCCTCTCTTTTTACAAGTTATTGGTATTTAATTATTCTCATTAGGAAAAAATGAATGCGAGTGATAAATTAATACAACATAATCGCGAGGTGTAAATATAATATTCACCAAGTTGCTCCGATTGTCTAAAGATTGTGACAGGAGGTTTCAACCATAAACGAAAAGACTTATTCAACGAAATTATTAAAAACCAAAACATATGTTGCGGCGCAACTTGCAGGTTATTTTGTAGGTTTGGTCTCTAGTAAAATAGTTTAAAAAAATTGAGATGCGCAATTAGTTTACATATTCACCAATATTTTAACTTAAGATGATAGCGTATATGATATTTGTAGTCATGTCCACTTTGTGGGACGTGCGGTTGTATTCGAATATAAAAAATAGCTTATTAAAAGGTATTTCAAACCTATCTTTCCCGTTTCCATTTTCGTGGACTCATCCTCCTTGTCAGTGGTCTTTTAATCCATGTTCGTTTTCTCACTTGTTATTTTTCCTAATTCAGGGCATCATGGAATTTTATGGTTAAATAGGCTAATCACTTAATTTTCTAATTCAGTGAGTTTTATGATTAAAAAGTCTAATAAATTGAGTATTTTGAAATATTTTAGGGAAGAGTAATAATATTAATTTATCTAGTTTAAATTTTTTAAAGTTTGACTATGTTTAATTTTGGAGTTTTTTTTACAATTACATCTATTTAGTTGTTAATTTATTGGTAAAACTTTAATAAATAGTGTACTTTATAAGCTATCTATTAGCTCCCTTAAATTTTGTATTTAAATATGACGTTGCCTTAAGGATTATGTAGATGGAATAAATTTTTTATCTACTTTCCATGTCCATGAGTATTTACAAGTGATCAATTTATCATGCTTTTGAATAGTTTATTTAGCACTAGCTGTATCAAGTGATGCTCATATGGATGAAAAAGTTTGAAATGGATATAATCCTACTTCTTCACCCATATGAACACCACTTGATATAATAAATTCCAAATAGACTAGTCAAAATCATGAAAAATTCTTACAAATAATAACTTTGAGCATCTAGATCATTAAAATAAACCAAAACCACTAAAACATCTCATGGAAATTAGATAATAAACCACCCAAACCAGCCATAAAACTTTAACTAAATTCAATTGATATTTTTCCATAAAAATAAAATCATTTTACTACGATTTTAACATTTTTCACTAAAAAATTAACCTAAACCTATTGTAAAAAAACTGATAATTTCTTAAAAAACAAAACTGGGAAAAAATAAAAGATGAGGAGACTAAATTTTCCACCATCTAAGTTCCATAAATTTTAAGGCATTTCCTATGAGTTTTAGTCCATTTTATATCGATCCAAATGCTTAGAGAGGTGTAATACAACCTATTAGTAATTAATTATATATATTATATGTGATATATAGGGTATTTTAGTAAGGAGTATTATAGACAGGCCGTATCCCATACCGCCATGGTGTAAGATCATGACTAGAAGGCCTAAGGAGTCAATGAAAAGGGCTGGCGTGCGACAGTCAGAAGGATGACCGACGCCATTAACGCACGTGCAGACAAATTCAATGTACGTACTGTTACAACTGCAACTGATGAAAATGACAATGCACCCTTTATATTTCTCTCACTCTGGCTTTCTCCGCCCGGCACGAACTCATTCCATTTTAACGTGATTGTAATTGGGACTCGTCAGACACAACCATGGACGCTGTAGAAGGGGCGAGCAACAACATGAACATCGAAATGTGGAATATGTTAGAGTTGATCCGCCACCATTTGCTAGAAGTGGAGGATGAAATAGATATTGAAGGAGGAAATCAATTAGTGTCATCGTCCATCTCCTCCACATTCGTAGCCAGTGCCAGCAGATTCACATCTGATAACGAATTTGCAGAAACAGAAGAATATTCCTCCACTTCTTGCTCTTCTGTGTGCACAGTTACAAAAAGTGAAGAGGCATTTAAGGGGAAGCCGAAGGCACATGACGAGGAGAATAAGGAGAGGCACTACAGAGGAGTCAGGCGGCGGCCGTGGGGTAAATTCGCAGCGGAAATCAGGGACCCTGCCAAGAAAGGGTCCAGAATTTGGCTCGGCACTTTCGACAGCGCCGAAGAGGCCGCTGTCGCATATGACCGCGCTGCCTTCAGAATCCGCGGAGCCAGGGCTCTTGTTAACTTCCCTTTAGCCTTTGCTTCCAATTCAGAGAATGTACCAACAATAGGTCACATGGGCCAAAAGAGGAAGAGAGGAAATGACAGCGGCGGGACATTGGAATTAAGGAGTTGGGGGGTGTGCTAGGATAATGAATAAATTAATATGCCTTTCTTGATGATTACGGTGTTATTATGATTGTGTGAATGTGTTTATGTTTGTGATTATGAAAAGGCCATGTTGATATTGCTGCAATGAGCAAAATCTCCAGGAATTCTGATCCAACTATCTTCATTTCTCCACCCTCATTCCCGTTCTGTAGTTTTAAGATTTTGATGAAGGTTCTGTATAACATATTGACAAAAAGTGAGCGAGAAACATTTTAGATTTTAATCTTTGCGGATTATAATTGTGTTAGAGTAAATTGTATTTATTATTATATAACATAATGTTTAGTTGTTGGGCTATGTTTGAAAATAAAATAATGTTTAGTAGTTGGGCTATGTTTGAAAATAGATTACAGTATAATATCTAATATATAACGGTAATTATTGGCCTTTTAAATCTACCTGTTGTATAGCTCGTCAACAATAAACACAACACACATTTAATTTAAGCTTTCAATCCTTAATAGTATATAGTCAAATCATATAGGTGAAAAATCACAATGTTAATACTTCCAAAATTCTTGTTCTGCGATAGTACACACCTGGTAATTTATCTGAATTGTATGTTTTTTTGGTCTATTGTAGAGTTAGGGATAGTTTCGGAATGCAATACGCATGATCAAAATAATTTCAATTTTCGGATAAGCATGAGGAAAGTTATAAGATCAATTTTGTTTATGCTTAGTTGACTGTTAAAATATTCAGAAGTCTGCAATCAATTTAAAATATTCAGAAGTCTGCAATCAATTTAAAAATGAAGATGGCCATTTAGCTGACTTCGAAGTTTATATTCACATTTCGAAAGAATGGCTATTCAGGTAACATTGAAGTTTAAGTTCTGAAATGTATGTTTAAGCACTAACACATCTGAGATAGTGTATTTTCCAGCTGTTTTCTAGACACGTATATACCTCAGAAAATCAGAGGTACACGTATCAGTACGCAAACAGCCAGCCCACCTCCACTCCAGATTATACCGACGCTTCAATTTGTCAAAATTACATTGGCCTGCTTCATTGTTTTGGAAAATCTCAAACTTTGGCACGGTATGATCACATCTTTGACGTGACAAATTCTCAGATTTGATTGCTGAATATATGTGCACTAAAATTAATGCATGATCACTAAAATCAAGTTTTCTTAAAATTCAAAACATTTTCTAGTTTCTACATTTATGTCTATCTTTTACTGTCAAAGAGAGATAAATGATATTTTCAAATCTTAATAGACTAGCTAGCATTCATGGGAATCAAAATTATTGTGATTGTTAGTCTTCCTTTTTACTATCTCTATGTGTCAATTGCAACATTGTTAATATGTGTAGCCGGAAACCAATTGATATATTATTTTCAGAATACATTAAAACTTTTCTTATTCCAAGTTCTCTGGTTACAACACACAATCTATCATATGGTTTGCATACATAGATGTCATTACTCTTTTTAATTGAGTGTATAATAATTTCAGTGTACATGTAAATTTGAATTTGAATTTCTTTAGTGATAGTGCTATTATCTGAGAATGATTTTGGTTCAAATTATTAATTTTCATGTATAAATCTCAATCTAGTTATTCTCACTTACTTCATAATTACTTCAATATCTCAACATATTTATTGATATCCACTTACAATGTACTATATTAAACAACAACATATAAATCTTGCTCTCTGTAAAGTGTTTATTCTCTCTTTAACTATGCAATCCACTCTTTTGTTAAGTGAACAAGTAAGACTCTAAAAGTATTTCTATTCAATTTCAATTTCTTAAGTTTTAACCTCTCCTTACACTAAAATCTATATGTACTACATTTTTTTATATACCTTTTATTTATTTCCACTTCTTCTAAGTTTCAACTTAATACAATTATCTTTGTTTTTCTTTTTCTATATTTTTACTTTTTTTTTTTATTTACTCAAATATGTATTCCACTCTTTATATTCCTCCACTTTAATCTTTACATATTTTCCTACTCTTTCTTTCTATTTTCAAACTATTGTATTCATATTTCTCACTTTTAATAAATTTATATATTTTAATTGTATTATGTCATTTATTATTTTTGTTGTTATTCAACTTTTTTTATATTACTTTTTATCTTTTTGAGATCCACCTACCTCCGCACAATTTCATTACTAAGTCTTAGACAACATACATACTCTACCCCACCCACCTTTTATTTTTATTTTTATTTACTTAAATATATATTCCACTCTTTATATTCCTCCACTTTAATCTTTACATATTTTCCTAGGGATGCATACTCTACCTTGGTTTTCAACCTGTGACCTCTTAGGAGGAAACATGTGATCTTAACCAAAAACATGTAATCTTAACCATTAGGTCTGCTCAAGCTATAAAAACCTAAAGGGGTTGTGTTGTTATAATCCATCTAAGCTTGTTGATTTTAAATTACAAGTTGTTATAATGTTTACTCAATGCTAACAAGTTATAATTATTTTCTTTTAGTTTTCTAAAATTACAACTACATAGTAAATAAATTATAATATATTAGTCAAATTTCATTTTCCAATAAATAGAATGCTCGCAGGAGTGAAAATAATTTTAACATACCCAACCTAGGTCACCCCAACACCCCTTAACATGACTAGAGTGACTTAATACTACACCCCATGAGCCTCTATTCTAAGCCCCTTAGGTATAGCTAATAATTTTTAAATATGTATTAGAATTCAATATTTATTGTTCTTATTCTCTCATGCTAAAAATTTTATGAAATTTTATAATATTTCAATCAATTTTATTTTCTACATTTATTAATTGTAGTAAATATAATCATTTTAATCATAAAAGAGATTTTATCTTCTCACTTTTTAACTACTTAACCTCAAATAAATAGGACTCTTGCCACCATTTTTATGGCCCCTAGGCCATATACTAAAGACATAATAAGAATTTATTATTTTTTTAATTTTTATATTAAGAAGTTAGCTAGAAATTTTCTTGATTTCATTTTATTATATTTTTACCTCTTTATTTCTATATATACTAAGGATACATATTTTTAGGATCACCAAATATTGTTTCTTAGATTGTATTTATTGTAAAATGAAGTTTCTCCCTCGAATATGATAATAATTATTGGTTTTTTTAAACATTTTTAAGATGCAAAATTCATAACATTTCCTATCAAAACATGTGATCCTAAGGTGTTTCCACTTCAAACGTGTTATATAGGATTTTTTGTTAAAACATTTTTTTGGAATGCTTCAAAAGATAGAGAAGATATGTAAAAAAAAATCTAATTAAGTTTTTAGATCTTGTTTCAATATAATTTCATATATATTCTTTGAGGAAGTTATGCTTCATCAATGTTGTTTAAATTTGTTTTGAACATGTCATTTTAACATTTTTCACTAGAATTATTTTCTTCAAATGTTTCATATGGTGAATTTTGATTGTATTAAGGTGAGATCTTGTGAACATATGATTCAAATTTCAAAATTTTGTGTTGTATACTTTATGAGATATAATCATCAAAATTAAGGTTTGTGAATGATCGTGAAATAATTTTTGAACAAGTTACTTGTTTTGGATGCCCCATATGGTAAAATGGAGATTTAATGGGAATCAATATGACTCTTATTATGGAACTTGTTGAGAGAAGTTGATAAGCCCATTTTTGTAGTATCACTTATATAATGAACGATGAAAAAAGTAAAGACATCTTACAAAATAATAGGCGTTCCCCAGATTACCCAGTCCCGAAGATATATCTAAACAAACCTGAGTAAAATTTCATATTTTGGCTCTCTATATCTTTGGAGACATATTCTATAGAATTTAAGATTCTTTAAGAGACTTAAAATTAGCTCCAATCAATTGAGCTTCATATTCTTGCTATAACCTTTTTCCCATCATATGTTCAACTATGAAATTTATAAATTTGAACAGAAATTCCAAACAATCTTAAGTAAAAATTAAATAATTATATTTGAGGAATTGGAGAAATCACAAGTTAAATTTTTTATTTTTGAAGAGAAAAAATTAGCAAGTTTTAGAAATGTTATCATAACTTTCACTTTGCAGTCCAATTTTGGTTAGACCTATGGAATTGAAGAAGAAATATGAGAGTATTATAGATGCATAAGGGCTTGAATCTTAGAGATTGTTAGAGACCTTGAACACTACTAAGAGGTGGGGGAGTCAATCAATGGTGTGACTTATGACCAATTTATACCAGTTTTTACATTTTCTTTTTCAAAATCACTCATTCATGTATAAATTAACCAACAACACATTAGTAGATCAAAGCAAAAGCATATAATCATATGAGAAACATCCACAAGTAATAAACAACATGTAATCACCAAAACACAACCATTCAAATCATTAACACATGAGACACAAGATATAAAGTGGAAACCCAAAGGATAAATTCGTAGATAGTCTTTGTCTTTGTCATTCTATTAATCTTCAATATTCTTTTACATCTAAATCACTCATCACCACTAGTGTGCAAGCCTCCACTTGCAAAAAAATGTGAGCCATCATTCACTCGGAAGCCACCACTCTCCCATAAACCATGCATGCCACCACCTTCACTATTTATCCAACCCCCACTCAAAGGAAGCCTCTACTCCTTATGGCAGTTCTCTAGCCTTTACTAGAAGGAAGCCATGACTGCCTTGGCAAGCCACCACTTGCTTGCAATTCTTTACCTATAACACTGAAGACCCCAACACTCAAAACCTCTTGGACCTCATTTCATCTATTTTCAAACTATGACCCATACTCAGCATACAACAAATGTGAGCTTCTTCTCGTCAATTTTCAAATTAAACTCAAAATGACTATATTCTCAATAAATTAATAAAAAATCAACACACACAACAAACTCTCTCAACCATTTACCATACTCAACAAACAAATCTTTAAAACATTCACAACATATCATCACCCTACACCTCAACTTGCAACAATATTCAACAACATATATATAAACTATGACTCTTATACCATTTTAGCGTCTTTACAATTTTAGCATCTTTCACTAAAAACTTAGCCACCAATACAATTCTAGCGTCTTTCAATAAAAACTCAGCAACCGAAAATATTGTTAAAAGAAAGTAATGATTTCTCATAAGAATGGGCTAAACTTGGAAAAAATGAAATATGAGGGGAATAGATTTTGCATCACCCGAGATACATGAATTTTAAGACATTTCTTGTATGAGTTCTGTTCCATTTTATATCGATCCAAATGCTTAGAGAATTGTAACACAACCTACCTATAATTATAGGTGTTATCTATAGGGCATCTAAGTAAGGAGTAGTGTTTATATCGATCCAAATGCTTAGAGAATTGTAACACAACCTATTAGTAAGCATAGGTGTTATCAATAGGGCATTTAAGTAAGGAGTAGTGTAGACGGGCCTTATCGCATACCGTCATCGTGTAAGATCATAACTGAAAGGCGTAAGGAGTCAATGAAAACGGACGGCGTTCGACGGTCAGAAGGATGACCGACGCATTAACGCACGTGCAGACTCTCGCTTTTCTCCACCTGGTAGGAAATCAATCCATTTTAACGTGATTGTAATTGGGACTCGTCGGACACAGCGATGGACGTTGTAGGGACGGTGAGCAATAGCATCAACATCAAAATGTGGAATATGTTGGAGTTGATCCGCCACCATTGGCTGGAAGCGGAGGATGAAATGGATATTGAAGGAGGAAATCAATTACATTGGAGTTAAGGAGCTCGGGGGTGTGCTAGGATAATGAATAAATTAATATGTTAATTTTTTCAAATAAAGAAATGATGTGGAAGCAGGTTTTAGGTGTATATATTTTTTGTCTAGGGCTGGATGGCCAAAGGGGACTTATATTAGGGTGTTATTATAATTGTGTGAATGCATTCGAAATTGTGATTATGAGGAATTCGAGTTGATTTTGCTGTAATTAGTAAAATCTCTAGCAATTTTGATAAATTATCTTCATCTTTTGCACCCTTTTCCCTTTCCGTATTTTTAAGATTTTGGTGAAGGTTCTGTATAACCTATTGAGAAAAAGTGAATGAGAAACATTTTAGCTTTTAATATTTGCCGATTACAATTTTGTTGCAGTAAACTGTATTATATAACATAATGTTTAGTTGTTAGCCGGTTATGTTTGAAAATAGATTACAGTATAATATTTAATATATAACGGTAGTTATTGGCCTTTTAAACCAACTTTGTTGAATAGCTGGTCAACAATAAACACAGCCCACAATTAATTATTTTTAATAAGCTTTCCATCATTAATAATATATAATCAAATCATATATGTGAAAACCACAATGTTAATTCTTTTAAATATTCTTGTTCTGAGAGAGTACACACCTAGTAATTTATCTGAATATTATGTTCTATGCATATTGTAGAGTTAGGGATATTTTCGAAATGCAGTACGTATGATCAAAGTGAATTCAATTTTCGGATAAGTATGAGCAACGATATATTACCAATTTTGTTTAGTTGACTTTTATAATATTCAGAAATCTGCAATCTATTTGAAAATGAAGATGCCATTTAGCTGACTTCGAAGTTTATATTCACATTTACGTTTAACATCTTAGGCAGTGTATTCGCATTCATAACTATAAGAGCATATCTGAAGTTCTACAGTTCTAAGGAAATCAATTTGTTTTTAATTTTAGTTGTTAAAATTGTTCTAATGGTTAAAATTGTTAACTTTTTGGTGGAGCTTTGGTTATTTAGTGTGCAAGGCTCCTTCTCCAGTGCAAAACTGGTTGATTTTATAGATGTAGGGTAAAGTTGGATTTAGGGTAATGGATATGTTTAAGATGAATGTGATCTTTTGAAATATCAATTACTATGAATCAAATAATAATAACAAAATGAAATGATTAAAATTAAAATATTAATTTTTTTTAATTAAGTTAAATGAAAATCTTGTCAAATAGTTTATATCTATCTATCTATATATATATATGAATATGAAATATATTAAGATTTAAAATGTTCCTTAGTTAGTTAAATGAAAATCTATATCAAATAGTTTATATATATATATATATATATATATATATATAATATGAAATATTAAGATATTAAATGTTCCTTAGTTTTAGTTAAATGAAAATTATATAAAATAGTTTATATATATATATATATATATATTTTGAAATATTTGTAAATTTATTTATTTAAATGAGAATTTCAATTTCAATATCAATTTCTATTTTTATCTGGATTTCAATTCTTATTCAAATTCTAAGCCATTGATTTTAGTGTACAATATGTATATTTTTTGATGTGTTGATGTAGAAATGAAGAAAAATGTGCACTTATATCAATGCATGATCACTAAAATCAAGTTCTCTTAAAATTCAAAGGATTTTCTAGTTTATACATATATTTCTATTTTTTTTAATTGTCAAAAAGACATAAATGATATTTTCAAAACTAGCTAGAATTCATCGGAATTGGTATTATTGTGATTGCTTGTCTTCTTTTTCACTCTCTCTGTGTCAATTGCAATGTTGTTAATATGTGTAGCCAAGCGAAACCAATTGATATATTATTTTCGAAATACATTAAATTTTTTCTTATTCCAATTCCTCTTGTTAGAATCCACAATCTATCGTATGGTTTGCATACATAGATGTCATTATTCTTCTCGATAATAATTTATCAATGCATTAATTTGAGTGTATATTAATTTCATATGGTTTGCATACATAGATGTCATTATTCTTCTTGATAATAGTCTATTAATGTATTAATTTGAGTGTATATTAATTTCAATGTACATGTGAATTCGAATTTGGATTTCTCTAGTGATAGGGCTATCATTATCGAATTATTTTGCTTCAAGTTATTAATTTTCATGTATAAATCTCAATCTATTTATTCTCACTTACTTCATAATTACCTCAATAGCTACTATCATCATAAAATGATTTTACTTCAAGTTATTAATTTTCATGTATAAATATCAATCTATGTATTCTCACTTACTTCGTAATTACTTCAATTTCTCAACATGTTTATTGATATCCACTTACAATGTACTATATTCAACAACAACATGTAAAACTTGTTTTTTGTAAAGTGTTTATTCTCTTTTTACTTATGCAATCCACTCTTTTGTTAATTGAACATTAACTAACACTCTAAAATTATTTCTCTTCAATTTCAATTCTTACCTTTTAACCTCTCCTTACACTAAAATCTATTACTATTGGGTGTGGAGCCTGATTATCTTCTATATTCAAAAGTACCGCCACATTGGACCCCAGTTCAAAATGGGGGCGACAACGCCGCCCGTAAAATATTCGCTGCAAGGGGGGTCCAGGGGGGGCAGCTGTGACCTTTGGGAGCCCCCCCCGGTGGGATGATTCGGGGGCAGCGCCCCCGAAGCTAAAAACAGTTGTAAAATTGCCTTGTAAAAGTATAGTAATTTCTAGTCAATCTGGGTCATTCATTAGGCGGATGATCTGACGATAGAACTTATATTTAGTTTAAGGTTTTTTTCCCTAGAAGGAAACCCCTCTCTTTGTATGAGGGCATTGTATTTGAGGCTGTGAGATAGATGTGTATTCTGTGTGTGAGCGAGAAACAAAGAGGTGAGACTGTGAGAGAAGACAAAGGATATTACAACGGATTTACTGTAAGTCGTGTCCCTTCATTCTGCTGCATAATAGAAAGGAAGGACTGGCTATTCGAGGTGGACGTAGCCCAAACTGGGTGAACCACGTATATCTGTGTGTCTCTTGTTTTGAGCGTTTTCTGTGTTTATATTTCTGCAATATTTTATGTGTTCCATTGCTCCGTAATATATATAATATTCTAACAACTAGTATTAGAGCCGAAGGTCTATTTTGCTGATAAACTCGCAGGAAAGAAGGGTTCCTAGTTCGAGTGGGAGAAATGGCGGAAAATGGTAAGTTTAGGGTCGAGAAATTTAACGGCCAAAACTTCTCGCTGTGGAAGATGCAGATGGAAGATTATCTGTATCAGAAAGATCTGTACCTACTATTGGGCGGAAAATCAAAGAAGCCGACGGATATGGAAGATGAAGAATGGAACCTTCTCGATAGAAAGGCACTCGGAACAATACGGCTGTGCCTTGCAGCATCGGTCGCCTTCAACATTTCGAAGGAAACAATGACAGAGGGTTGATTAAGGCGTTGGAGAAACTATATGAAAAACCCTCGGCCTCAAATAAGGTATTTCTTATGAAATGGTTATTTAATATGAAGATGTCGGAAGGTGGATCTGTTGCAGATCATTTAAATAATTTTAATACTGTTACAAGTCAGTTATGTTTTGTAGGGGTAAATTTTGATGATGAAGTTAGAGCTCTGTTATTCTTGTGCTCATTACCAGAAAGTTGGAATGGTTTGGTAATGGCCATTAGTAACTCCATTTTTGGATCTAGTACTTTAAAGTTTGATGATGTTATCGGTGCTATCCTTAGCGAGGAAATGTGACAGAAAAGCTCCGGTGAGACATCGGGAAATGCTTTGAGTGCAGAGTCTAGAGGAAGAAAAATGGAAAGAGGAAAGAGCTCAGGATATCGCAGTAAATCAAGGAAAGACATATCCAAGTCCAGATCGGGGATAGTGTGCTGGAAATGCGGAAAAAAAGGACACCTAAAGAAAGACTGTAGATCTTGGAAGGAAAAAGAAGGAGATTCACAACAAGAAAACAATCATGAAGCAAATGTGACAGGTGAGGTGTTACAAGATGCTTTGATTCTTTCTTTCGAAAATTTTACTGATTCCTGGGTGGTAGATTCAAGGGCCTCATTCCATGCCACACCTAATAAGAAATACTTTCATGATTATGTTTAAGGAGATTTTGGACAAGTTCGTTTGGGTGATGATAAACCCTGTAAAATTGTTGGAATGGGTAAGGTTCTTGTAAAACAGTAGAATGGAAACCAATGGCTGCTAAAGGAGGTAAGGCATGTTCCAGATCTAAAGAAAAATATGATTTCAACAAGGCAGTTAGGCAGTGAAGGTTGTGTGACAACTTTCATAGATAAATCTCGGAAGGTCACCAAAGGAGCCCTGGTAATAGCAAAAGGCGAAAAGGTTGGTACATTGTATTTATGCAATGGTATTTCTAACTCTGTTAATGCTTTA